>JAUCMT010000534.1:0-12129 GCA_032357475.1 Enteromius thamalakanensis
CAATTCTAATTGATCTTTGCCGGCCTCGAGCTCTGCCTGGTATTCGTTTATGATTCTGTTTTGTCTGCATTGCCCTGTTTCTCTGTCTCTGACCCTGCCTGTCGACCTTGATTTAAGTTTGCTGCAAATTGATCCAAACGCCTCTGAACCTTCATCACAATGAGACATGGTTGTCCATTGTCTCCTCTTCTATTTGCGTTGGTTATTGAACCACTAGCTGTGGTTTTACATGGGAGTACCACTATTAAAGGAATACATAGAGGAGATACCACACACAAAGTCTCTCTTTATGCAGATGATATGCTTGTGTACTTGTCTGATTCACTTACAAGCTCACCAACTCTGACTAAACTGTTAAATAACTCTGGATATAAAATTAATATGTAGAAAAGTGATCTTATGCTTATAAATTTTACATCACCTTCAAGATCTAATTCTGTTCCATTTAAAATAAGTACCAAAAACTAAAATACTTAGGTATCTGAGTAACACATTAATATCTTTATAAAGCAGGATATAAACCATTGGAACCAGCTCTTATATTTAAGAGGTAGAATTACTGCTGTTAAAATTAATGTGCTTTTGTTTTTGTTGAGTCTCCTTTTTTTACAGAATATTTTTATATGACATACACCAACACCTCAGATTCATAGAAAACATAATGCAAAGACATTGTTCTTTTGGAGGACTGTCCCTCCCAAATTTTCAACAATACTACTGGGCCTCTAATATTAAATTTATGTTGTTCTGGGCTTACACTTCTGAGAGTCCAGCATGGCTGTTGTTAGAAAAAAAAGTCCTGTAAATCTGCATGATCTGCTTTACTGTGTACAAAGATCCCTCTTTCTGACCCAGTGTCTAGAAACTCTCTAAACTCAATTATTAAATATGAAATCAGTTTAGACAAGTTTTTTCACTCACTGATTTCTCAATGCAAGCTCCTATCATGAGAAATCCTCCTATGATTACACATACTGCTTGTAATTATTAGGTAGAGAAAGGGCTTGTCACATTGAATGATTCTTTGATTTCTTCACAAAATGTAACATCCTTAACAAAATCCAAGCAACAATGGAAAAGTGAACTTGATTTACTGTTCTTAGAGGAAACATGGCAGGATATTACAAAAAAGATTCAGGCAGGATATTATAAAAAAGATTCAATCATCTTCACTTTCAGTTTAAAGTGGTTCACTGCCTACACTGGAAAAAAGCAAAACTAGTGAAATTTTCACCAAATATAAACTCTGTGTGACAAGTGTGGAACTTAGGTAGCTAATCATACACACATGTTTTGGTCATGCTCTAAGCTTGTCAATTTTTGGCAATTAATATTTATTTTCAGGGGTCCTGTATGTATGTATATTGATCATTCTCCTGTTCTCACGATATTTGGTTTAACTACAGAAGTTTGTTTAGATAATTATTCAAATAACATGCGTTCTTTTTCAACTTTAATAGCTAGACATCTTATATTGTGTAAGTGGAAGGACAAAACTTCAACCACTTTTAGTCAATGGATTAAGGATCTTATGTACCACCTTATATTAGAAGAAGATTCAATACTCTGTGAAAGGCTGCAGTCAAACTTTTTTCCTGTATTTGGCAGCCAATATTGGCATACATTGAGCAAATGTATCCAAATGTTATATTTTCTGCTTAATTTTGATGTCATTCCTTTTTCTTTCCCTCCCTTTTTTTGGAAATACATGGTTATGTGTGTGTATATACATATACAGATCACTATAAACAGAAGAGTCCTGAGAAAACATCTGACGTTCTGTGTAACAACTGTGAGGAGGGAAAGCAGAAAGCCCCGAAGTTGTGTGTGGTGTGTCAGATCTCTTACTGTCAAACTCATCTGGAGCCTCATTTGATAGATCCTGTGAGTAATCTGGAGAACTATTTGTGTCAGAAACACGAGAGACCTCTGGATCTGTTCTGTACAGATGATCAGACGTGTGTTTATGTGTTGATCTGCTCTGTGAAAGACCACAAGAACCACAAAACTGTTTATTTAGAAGAGGGAAAATAATTGAACAAGGTGAAAGTTATTATACTTCTGAAGGGCTGCTATAATGAGGATTTAGATTTTATTTCATGCTGTAAAACAAAAGTTAATTCTGAAAACATATTGTAAGTCTAATCTGTGTTGTAATAAACAACTCTGTGCTGTTCTCTACAGACTGAACTGATAAAGACACAGAATGATGTGCAGCAGATGATCCAGGACAAAGTCAAGAAGATTCAAGACATCAAACTCTCAGCAGAAGCCAGAAAAGTGAGTTTCAAATATTGTGATAAAATAACTAAATATTGATTATTTTTTAGTTAGTCACATTCGTTTAGTTGTGTGTCTGTGTTGATCTTATCCCTAATCCTTTGAAGGGTTTGTCTTCCAGAGAGAGAGCTTTAAAGAAATAAAGGGTGCAGGGGACCAAAAACACACTTACAACATCTGCTTTACAATGCAGAAAGAATCAGGAGAGTGAAAAGGGTCCATCAACTAATCTTTCATTCTGAATAGTCAAGTTTTTTAGAATTGTGGTGTGATCCTTCAGTAAGACAACTATGATTGTTCTTACTGTAAACGCTGGCGCTAGAGAGCACGACAAGACCAGAGGAATAGTGAAAACAAGCCCCAGAGGGTGGATTTTTTTGATACAAACAACGGTAAGTAATCGGTAAGTCAGTGGTGAATTCAGTAGTGAGTCAGTGGTTAATCCAGCGGTGAGTCAGTGGTGATCGTGTGCTCCGTCCTTTTCCCCTTTTGTGAGATCGCGATGAAAGGTGCTTCGGTGCTGTGAGTGCTCTCCCGGGCTTCTCGATCACGGCGTATCGTCTAGTAGGTAAGGAAACATAAGGTAAGTCACACATAAGTCGTTTGGAGTAGTAGCTCACTTCCGTAGCGGCTGAGGTGCATCTTTTATATTTATCCGGCCATGACCGATTGGTCCGGGTTGACGTGTTCCAGGTGCTGGTTGTTCGTTGCCAGGGCAACGCTGATTCCTTCCCGCCACACTCCCCCCCTCTAAGCGACCTTCTGGTACTGGAGGAAGAAACAAGAGGGGAAACAGGGGGTGGGTGGGGAGTGACCCCTGACAGACCTGCGTAAGCTGCCCAAAACCGTCGAATTGGAAGACCTCATTCAGGCGCCGGTAATCGTTGCAGAAATGGAGAGTACCATCTGGCTTCGGGACCAGGACAATTGGGCTGGACCAGAGGCTGCGAGATGGTTCAATCATTCCCAGCTTAAGCATTTTCTGGATTTCCTCCTCAATAGCCTTCCGGCGGGCCTCGGGGACTTGATAGGGCCGCTGTCTGACGATGACTCCAGGAGGAGTGAGGATCTCATGCTGCAATACGTTGGTTGTACCGGGGCTCTCCGAGAACACATCCTGGAACTGACCAACCAGGTGCCTCAGCTCCGACTTCTGGGCAGCGGACAGGTGGGGATCCATGTTCACAACCCCGGGTTCGGGGGGTGCGAGTGCTGCCACTTGGTCCTGGCCCCCTACCCAGCGCTTTAGCAGGTTGACGTGATATATTTGCTCCGTCCGTCGACATCCTGGCTGTCGTACTCTGTAATTTACGGTTCCAATCTTTTCCTCCACAATATGTAGGCCTTGCCACTGGGCCAGGAACTTACAAGCAGCATTGGGGACCAGGACCATCACTCTATCCCCCGGCTGGAACTCCCGGGGTTGGGCCGCCCTGTTGTATCAGCGTTGCTGAGCCTGTTGTGCCTTGACCGTGTGTTCTCGGACTAATGGCATGATTCGATCTATCTCATCTCTAACACATGTTCTACGACGGTTCGATGGGCTGCTGTCTGCTGCTCCCAGGCCTCCTTGGCCAC
Source organism: Enteromius thamalakanensis (assembly GCA_032357475.1). NCBI lineage: Eukaryota > Metazoa > Chordata > Actinopteri > Cypriniformes > Cyprinidae > Enteromius > Enteromius thamalakanensis. The sequence goes on from JAUCMT010000534.1 coordinate 3,859, forward strand.
GTCGAGCAGGCCCCGGGGCTGGCGTCTGAATAGCAGCTCAAACGGGGTATAGCCAGTAGATGCCTGTGGTACCTCTTGGATTCCGAAGAGCACGTATGGGAGGAACTGGTCCCAGTCCTTACGGTCCTCGGACGCCACCCTCCAGAGCATCTGCTTCAGGGTCTTATTTGCAGCAGCCGGCAGAGGTCAGCCATTAGCCGGGACATAAACGGCGTTCCCTGGTCGGTCAGGATCTCGGTGGGGATTCCTACACGACTAGACAGCTTCGGGGTACCGAGTCGCGACGCAGTACAGCAGGCCATTGCGGACAATGAAATGCGGGAGAGGGTGAGGGGGTCCTCCACTACTCGGACCTGGCCCCAGCAGTGTTTCAGGCGGTCATCCTCCCTTTGGTCCTTTCCGAATGAGCCCCCTCCTGTGACCTGCTGGAACACATCCAAAAAAACTTTAGTACCATGAGAGGGAGACTCACTATCTCTCCTGCTGTCCGTGGTGGTGAAGGCTGGCCTCGGCCTGGTTGCCTGGGATGGCCACCGGTGTCTGCGTTGGGACTATGTCGACTGGACAGGCTGGATGGCTCGGGTAAGGGCTTTCTCAAACCTCGAATGGTCAAGGGGCAGGTTGGAACTTGTTGCGTGTCTCCGTGCATGCAGGTCAAAGGCAGGGCGTACTTGAGGACTGGCCGGGGTCCCACAACATCAGGCCGCACCAGCGTGATACTACTCCCCGAGTCCAGCACTGCCTTATAGACCCGACCTCAAACCTCAACGGTGACACTGGGAGCGCTCCTGGGCACCTCCCTGGATCTGTTGGCATTGGCTCGTTCCGGGGACTCGGAGGCTGCTGTACTGAGCGCTGGGTGCCCTCCAGCGAGCGTCGCTCCTGGACCACCCTCCAGGGAAAGGGCGGCGCTCTCTCCCTGTCTCCCGGTGGTAGGCCGCGTACTCCAGCTCGACCGCCTCCACCAACTCCATGATGGTTCAAGGCACTCTCATGCCAGCGGCCTGCCGCATAAAGCGCGGGAGTGCTCGCAACATCTTATCCACAACGACCCGCTCAACTACCTGTGCTGCCGTCGCCCAGTAATCTCTCGGCCACCTCTCTGCGGTAGCTGTTGCTTCAAACATCCTCATAAAGGACTCTAAATCATCGTCTCCAGTGAGCTTAGGTAGTAGGTGGGCAGCTGCCGCTCTTGGGTCTGGTAGAGTGGGTGTTTGAGCGGCTGCGAAGAGAAGCTCGGCCATTCGTTCCTCCAGCTGCTCCTGGCATTCGGCCATGCGGTCAAAACGTAGCTGTTGGTGGACGCTGACCTCGGTGAGCTGCCGCAGTAGGTCCTCCATTCCTCCTCCGGGGAGAGAGGCGCGCTTGAAACACAGGTGATAAATAAATAAATAAAATAATGTAGTGTCTCTGTTGATAAATACCAGTCTATTGCTCTCTAGGCCAGTGCAGTTGGCCGCATTCTCCACCAGAGTTCTCTCCCGGGCTTCTCGGTCACAGCGTATCGTCTAGGACAGGGCTTCTCAATCCTGGTCCTGGAGGTCCGGTGTCCTGCAAAGTTTTGTTCCAACCTTGATTAATCTCACCTGCCTGTAGTTTACAAGTAATCCTAAACATCTTAATAAGCTGGTTCAGGTGCGTTTGATTAGGGTTGGAGCTAAAATTTGCAGGACAGCGGACCTCCAGGACCAGGATTGAGAAGCCCTGATATAGAAAATACCTAGGATAATGTGCTGATATCATCCAAAACCACATTTTGCCAGGTGTGTTTCCAAACTTTTGAAGGGCAGTGTATAGATATATTTAGTATCTTCATAATTATTTTAAGCATGATATTAATAACGACAGTAATTATTATTATATTATTATAATTATATTTTTCAGAGGTGTTTCTATGGTGCATACAAGCAGAACTTTTCAAACATGTGTGAAAATGGTAGTTGTGAAAATATCATCCTGTCAATAACATTATTTTTCCAGAGTCATTTTCAATGAAACTGTACAGTCTGTTGAGTGTCTTTAATTATCTCCATCCCACTGAGACTGTCTTACTCTCTGCATCTGCTCACATTACTAAAATGTATGATTAAGCAATATAGAAAGCAAACAAATTATCTATTTTGAGAGTATTTTATTTGTGTTTCCTAAAACATTAACCTTGACAATGATTCATGTATATACTATACCACAGCAAAGGCTATCAGGTATTTTACTGTATACAGCATGTTCTCATTCTTCAGTGTTATTAACATTATTATGTTAATATTTTAAATCCCAATGGATGATCTTCATTCATGATGGAATTACAGTTTGGAGATTTGCTGAGGGCTGGTCGTGTTGTTCGACACCGGACGACCCCAGAGTCTGAGTCTGCTGACCCCTCCGTCGGGAGCTATGACCAGACGCACATGAGTCACAGGCCCACACTGCACCACAGACTCCACAGAAAACAAATGCCTGTGGTGTGCTTTCAGCTAGATGAGGGAGATTGTGATCACATTTGAATAGGACAAAAGAAATAAAGTTGAAAATAGAGTCAAATAAAATTATCGGATGGGCGAGTCATACTTTCTGAGGAGGAAGAAGAATTCTCCACTCAGGGGTTTTGTCAGAACGCCACTGGTTATGAATTAAGTTGTTCTCCTCATCCGGGGTCAAACAGCAGGCTTCAATCTTGCAGGAGTCTGGGAAATTTCCTAAGGAAAACAGTTGATCAAGAAGCCTTTAAGATGATCCTGAACTTTTAAAAACAGTATCTACTGTCTCACATTGTGACTGACTATATATTTATATCTTATTTTAAACTTTATCTGACAACTAATTTGTTATTTGCTACTCCGGGGGCTACCATGCTACCATACATAAAATATGCTGTTGTTTCAAAAATGCTACAAAATTGAAATAAATATTCAATACTTTTTGTACCTTTAAAATGGTTGGTGTCTACCTCAATTTTGCTTATGATGCCAGGATGTCCTAGTCTGAGAACAGCCCACTCAAAACCTGGCACCTGTAATATGCCTTTCTCATCCACCTGAAAATCAATATACGGGATCAGTGTGGAATATAACTACCTTATAACTTCTAGCTTCTACCTTTAAAACTTTGGGCCGATCCAGGCGTCTGGCTGTCTCCCACCCATCACCCATGTTGTCAGCCCTCCCTAGACCTTCAGAGAAACACAAAATCAGACAATCACAAAGTACTGATCTAGATCTCGAATCTCGCAGGTTATACCCTAATCTTTTCTGAACATTCTTTAAACAGACCATAACTTATTTGTTGGGAAGCGATGTGGAGTATGCTCTCAGGAAGTTATTAAAAGTAGTCTGGGAAGCAGTCCAAACTGAGTTTTTATGATATGCCTGATTGAGAAAGTCTGTAAAAGTGGTCTGAATTTTAGATGCTTCTCTTGGCGCAAGTGAACAAAAACGAGCCCACAGTTCCTCTCTACGATCTTTTTCAACTTCTTAGTCAAAAAACAAAATCACTCACCAATCATATTGCGTGGGTGACCAAAGTGGGCATCGCTGTAGCCTACGCATACACCCCCATTGATCAGGGCAACAAGATCCACTAGGTCTTGACTAGACACAGTAGACCAGTCCTTCTTCCCAATGCCATAAACTTTCAGCCTAGCAATGCCGCCATCTGCCAAACATCAAATAAATATTTAAAGCTATGGTGTAATAATGCTTTTTGTTCCATTGTTGCTACGATCAAACAGTATCAAATAAATTACATTATATATATATATATATATATATATATATATATAAATAGAAAGAACATGTTTCACTCCATAGTGCTGGTTTAGGCCAGGACTAACTGTCTGACCAAGCAGTGGTAGTGGTAGTGGAAAGTTTTGGTGGCTAGTGGCACAGAAATCATGCACTGTAGCTTGAAGTCAAAGCTACAATTGTTTCAACAATTTGTCAAAAGATTAGTGGAAGCACCTTAAGAAAGAAATCATCCGCTAAGAAAAATACATAAATAAAACACCACATAAAAAAGTGGAATGCATATAGTACCAGTTTTTAGGTGGTATATAAATAATAGGTTAATATTTTATTATCATTTTACAACCCTTCATTTGTATTCATTTTACAAAACAAATGGCTCTCTAAGAAGCTGCTCTGCAGTAGCATCTCTCCCCGGGCCATTTTTTTTTTTTTTTATGATGACTGATCACATTCTCTGTTTTGTCTTTTTTTTTTTAAATTGCACTGAATGATTCATGGTGCATTACCTGGATATATGTTAAGGCGGATATGGGTAACTCTGTGTGGGTAGGTGACATTCAAGTAGTTGTGGCATGATTCGGAGAATCCCGGGTTCAGCTTTGTCATCGGGACAAGCACCTCCCAGCTGTCTGAGTTAAGCTGTTCAACATCAATTCAGAATGAGTTCCCTCAGAAAAAAAGACTGAAGATTATGCGTATAAACATTTGAGTGCACTGGGTTTACACCTGTGCCACAGCTTGGAACTGGCTTGGAGAAGCTGCCATGCCTGTACGATCTCCTTCAAGAGTGAACGACGGCATCGAATCTGATTTAAATGTGACATATATTAGATATAATGAAGGTAACCTTATATTTTGGTTCTTAAAGGTTGCAGCCATAGATACCCACCGAGACATGCAGCTTGAATGGAAGTGTATGGTGCATAGTTCCCCGTGAAGAAAGATGTGTCCATATCAAAGCCATGAATAATTCCTGGAACTCCTAACTGAATGATGCACCAGTCGTGACCTTTAACACAAGATGAGAGATGCATGCATCTTTCATGAGATCACCGAAATCTGTTGTAAGTACAGACAGGGCACTCTTTGAGATTACAAAACATGCCCTAAAAGCCTGATCAAATGAGGAAACGTCTCAGTATTGCAGTACATCTTTCTCTCGTGCGTTCATTTTACAGATCTTCAGAGAGGCTGGATGGATGAGAGAAGGAAGTAGCCTGCAGCTATTCTGCTCTAATTCATCCAGGCTCTCTGGAACTAGAGCTCATTAGAGAGAAATGAGGAACACACAGAGCCCTATTTCCCAGTTTTGCAGAGAACTCGCTTTGATTCGTGCAAATGGACTAATACCTGAAATTCTTTTCCTCCTGGTTTCCCAGCCATCCATCCATTTTCCGTATTCAGTAAACGCCGAGGCTATGAATTCCGGAGGGTCTCTCTTAAAAGATCCAGATCATCATAATCAATACTGGTAAAAATAATGGTAGAAAATTTTGAACACACGAAGGACTAACCTTTAAAAGATTTCTAGCGGGGGCAAACCACTCATCCGTGGCAAAAATCACCTTTAATGAAACGTTAGTAGTTTAATTAAGCAAATGCAGTATTAAGATCAGTATTTCAGATGCTCCTTGTTTTTCACCTTTCCTCCAGCTGTTTCACATGCGAGGTTGTTGAACTGTAGGAAGTGTGGTTGATTGCTGGTCTCCTTCTGAACTGGTCGATTTGCCATATTTGTTGAGATTAAATTTGAAATGTTAAGACAATTAAATTTAGCTTTTGTTTATTACAACCCACGCAGAAAATTGTTGAGAGAACTCTTTAACTCTCCGCGGTATAATAGGTCGACTATATAATATTTAACTACCCTGTCCTAAACAAACTCTAGAACAGAGCAAAGTCCACTATCAACAACCACTTGATCATGTTGGATATTATGAAATATGTATAATCTCACACTTGTGTGACATTTGCAATTAACTATGGGAATGTAGCCTACAGCTTCTATTTTATAATTTCTCAGACAATTATCTGACTAACGCTACATTAATACTTTCTAGAAAATGTAGCATCATTTGTCATTTTTTTACATCAGTGACTCTCTGGGAAAACAGCGCCCTCTGTTGAACATTCACCGGGTCAAGTTGCATGAAGCCAACACTACTTTTTCATAACTGAATTAAAAACCTTATGACCAATCTTGAAGAACGAAAAATAAATAAAAATGTATATATGTATATGACAACAAACATTATTTTTGTCGTTAATTGTACAAATGGAGTGAGAGTCACAAGGAGTCTGGTAACATCCAGTACTCCATGCACAGATCTGATCTGATCATCATCCAGTCTGTGTGGAACGACATGAAGTAACAGAACAAACTGAGACAGAAGAACTGTGGCAACGTCTCCAAGATGAAGAAAAAAAAAAACCTACCTGATAAAAAGAACAGCATTCATTAAAAATATAAGTATTTTATACAATATAACTATTAATTTGCAATTACTTATCAATTTAACACATCCTAAATAAACAAAAATGTACCGACTGAAACTTTTGAATGGTAGTGTATATGTGAAACATTGAAATCATTATAGGACTACAACTACCACAAGTAGTAGACCAACGGTTGTATACCTTAAAGGTGTCATGAACGCTTGTTAAAACTGTCCTTAACACAGTGCTTTAACATCTACACTTGAGTCAGTTTTGTTTTATTAGATATACACTCAATACATATTTTTTTTAGAACAGAGAATGTGAAGCTACATTTACTTATTAAACAATATGAACTTTTAGGTTGGTTTACAAATTGAGGTCATGAATCAGTTCTATAAAATTTGTCCCTTTTGGTAGAACTGTTGAACTGGTTAAATATATAATACTTAATCAAATATTGCTGATTAAATATTTTAACCCTTTTTGATTAACCTAAATAACATTCATTTTAATTCTAAAGCTAATAGAGGGCGTTGACCAACATACTTTCTGCATTTGAAATTAACATGGTCTTAATATAGTCACAATCTTGCCTGCTGGATGACCTGGTTTATATCATGTCTTAAACCATATCCTGGGGGAGTCATGATCAGAACAGATTAGTTTAAACACTAGAGGGGCATTTCCCAGATATGGCTTGTATTAAGCCAGGACTAGTCCTTAGTTAAATGAGAACAAAGTAGTTTTAATAAACATGCCTTGTAAAAAAGCATTACTTGCAATGGCACTAATGTATTTTTAGAAGTGTCGATGCAAGTTTTCTTCAGTTTATAAAGACGTTTTAAATCTAGGACTAGTAATTAAACCCTGTTCTGGAAACCTCCTGTAAAGGATGGTTTACTAGTCATTATGACCTCTATAATAACAGGGTCAAAACATGGGCCTCTGTCCACAATGGATCTTTAACTTGAATACTTAGTCAGCTGGAAAATAAAGCATAAACACACGTAAAAGAATATAACCTTATACTTTTAGAATACGAAATACTGTTTTATGTGGTCATATATTTGAGTGATAGCTAATTGTGACTTAGTAAAAGACAGAAAAACAGACAGGGAACATGACAGTAAACAAATTTATTTTGTCATCTGCGCTTTACAGTTGGAATTCTGGGAACTCAAATATCACATCCTTGCCTGTGAGCTTCTTGTAGACACCAGAGAAGGTCTCAACCTGAAATAAAATCCAGATTAGCTTGGTTCTGAAATGTCCAGTTTGAGAATTTTTTAAAATCTTATTAGACTGAATTTAAGCATCTCAAAAAAAAGTTAACATACTGTAAGTTTTCAAAAGGACAACATTAAGGCATAAGGAGTAGAACTGAGAATGTCTAGGTTGCACAAATCAAATTAGGATTGCCTGATAATACAAATCCACTACTCCTTTAAAAAAAAGCAAAAAACAAACCCACTGACAATAATGTGCACTGCATGGTTTACCTCCCCAGTAATGGCCCAAAGGGCTCTGGGAAGATGTAGGAATATACAGGACGCCATCCACACCAGCCAGAGGCCGGGGACTAGCTTGTTATCCAACGTCGTGGAACGGGAATATACGTCATAGCACTGAAGTGCTGCGCTCCCTTACGCCACACGGACAGAGCCACATGAGAGCCATCTCACAGGATATCCACGTTGGATGATTAATTTTATTTTATTTTTTTAAAAAGTTACTCACTTTGTGTTCAACATTGTTTTGCTGTGCCTTGTCAAGGTGGACCTTGATGAGCCTGCTGCTGTCCAGTTTTACGCGAATCCTTTTGCCAACAATCTCGCTGGGAAAGACCAGGTCCTCAAGGATAGCGTCATGCACATTAGTCAGAGTTCGGCTGAAAGGGAAAACAGGTTAAGTGGGTTAACTTTGCCACTAAACAGAACTTCATGTGACCCCAAAACACAGCATCTTTAACAAATGTTTTGGCTGTGCACTGCATGGTTTACCTCCCCAGTAACGGCCCAAAGGGCTCTGGGAAGATGTAGGAATATACAGGACGCCATCCACACCAGCCAGAGGCCGGGGACTAGCTTGT
>JAUCMT010000535.1:0-12121 GCA_032357475.1 Enteromius thamalakanensis
TTTAGTAGAGCAAACAAATCATATTATAGAATGTGCGCGTCTGGTGTGCGATACTTCGAGCTGTCCTAGACGCGGCGAAACTTCCTTTTACACAGATTTGAAATTATCTTCTCTGGTTGGAGCCGTCCATGTGGTGGGTGCAGTAGCTTTGACTTTCGGCAGGGATAGAGGAAAAGCCAAAGCGGTGGCAGGGATAGAGGGGAGGCCACTGCAGTGGCTAGGATAGAGGGGATTAGAATGGTTATGCGGTTGCTTGGATGTAGGATGGCTGCTGCAGTGGCGGCTGGGATTGTGGCTGTGGCTGGGTTAGCAATAGGCTATGATTATAGCCTGGGATTGGGAACTGGTACTGCCAGGTCTGTCCGGGGCAAGCTGTCAGCAGAGTAAGGAGGTTTGAGAGGTCTCCTGCTAGAGGAGCTGCTGCGGTACGCAAGAGGGGGTTGGTGGTCTAAACGGATATAGCTTGTAAAGGTGCTCAAGGATTAGGGGTAGCCTTGTAGGCTCCCATGGAGATTCCTGCGAGTTTGGTGGCTGGTGTGGTAGGAGTCCTCATGTTTGTAGTCGGAGGAGAAATCTGATTCTGACATCTTTGGGTTAGATGCAAAGAATGAGATACCAGAGAAGGAGAGTTTGCTCTATTTAAAGGAAAATCTCTTAGCTCTGATAGGGTAATCAGATAATAGGCTGGGGAACGAGGTGTCAGCCGTGGTTAATCATCTGTACGTGATTTGAAATTTGAAAAACAGTATAAGTGTACAATGTGTTACATTTTTTACAATTTAAAATAACTGTTTCTAAAAATAGCGGATGACAATTACAAATTTAGCAGCTTCAGAGTCACATGACCCTTCATAAAACATTATTATTTACTGATTTGGTTTAGCATTTCTATTGAAAAAAGTGCTACATTTCTTTTATGACATTGATTAACACAAGTTCAGATATATATTACTTTATTTAAATCCTCTCTAGCACATACTGTATGGACCCTGAAAGACTGACAAATAGAATGAATCAATAAAGTGGATATTAGAGTCAGATGCTGCTGCAGATGTTTTTTCTGTCTGATGAAGCACTAAGCTGGAAATGGTGGTCACACACAGATGGGTCTGAGATTAAAAGTAATCAGTCAGACACACATATACTCATTGGTTGTTTGTTTTTTGACTCGTATAGATTAGAGTCATCTATGGCTTTTGCATGGGTATAACATCCTTGAGGACTGAGTAACACACAAACACATAAACCGATATGAAGGGGATCTGGACCTTGCTTTGCTTAAAGGGACAAGCCATGCAAAATGACTAAAGCTCAACATAGCCGCAAAAGCTCAAAGGTGTGTGTGTCTTCCTGTGTGGAACGGATCATACCAATTGAGTCTGACACAATCTTGGATTCATGACGGGAACTAGGTGTGTGTGTGTGTCAGCGTTCTGTTTTGAGAGGAGGAGCGCAGTCACTGGAGATCTTATCCCACATGCAGTGGGGAGGAAATGGCGTGTGTTTTGTGTGTGTGTGTGTTTGTTGCTACCATCTTGGCAAGTTATTGTTTTGCCATGTCATTGGCACACCCCCTCCACAGCATTGGTGGGCTTATGAGTTATGATGGGATAAGATGCAGAGGAAAATTATTCTGACATGTTTGTGTGCTTTTGCTCTGCAGTGAAAGCAGATTACATGCAGCTTAGCAGACACTTCTGGCCTTTTCATGATATTCTCAAAAACTCCAGAACTATAAAAAAACTGCTGGAGATAACACTTTGTGACTTCAGTGTCTGCTGATGATTATTTTATATGTAATGACACAATTTCATAAGGTTTTGGCAAACAGATACTACAATTGTACACTTTAAAAATCATTTTTTGAAGCTGTAAATAAAACAAAAATTAAAAGCATTTTAAAATTTAAATCTCAAATGAAATCTTAAACCAATGTTTTTCAGTGCAGTATAGTATGTTTGGTTGGATGGAATAAAAATATAACTATATCAGTTAAATTGCATTTATATTTATAGAACATAATACAAATGAATTCCCTTTTAAAATGCATTTAAATTTCACAAATAATTCATCACAATATGACTGATTAAATAACAAATATTTAGCATGTGTTTATCGTTTAACATTTTTAATCTCCATGCAAATCTTTTGTGTATGATTTAGGGTCTCTTGCTGCTGATGCTGAGGAAAGGCTGGTAGATTTTCTGCTTGGTCCTGAACGCTACAACAAACTTATCCGGCCTGCGGTCAATAAAAGTCAGCAGGTCACTATTGGCATCAAAGTCTCTCTAGCACAGCTCATTAGTGTGGTAAGTGTTTCTCTCTCTCTCTCTCTCTCTCTCTCTCTCTCTCTCTCTCACACACACACACACACACACACAATAAACCCTTAAAACCTAGAGTACTGTGCTGAATTTTGCTCCAACTCTAATCAGAAATACCTGTGATCCTAAAGATATATGATGGTTATATTTTACAGGGGTGTTAAAGTATTATTGGAGCTATAACCTCTTTATTAAAACATATAATTTATGTTTAACTTATTCTAATAAATGTGTTATATCAGCAGCATAAATATTTAAATGTCAACATCAAAATAAATTTATATTTTAAAAAAGAGTCTTCTCACATGTTATGGCCACACATCACGAAGTAACATATTTGCATAATGTCCGCCCATGTTCTACGTCGTATACAACTTGCCCTGCCCACAAACAGTACAATCTCCACATTACATCATGTGTAGAAGACAGTGTATCCTGTGATTTGTTTTATATGCCGTTCTGAAAGATGAATCTACAAATAATAAGTGATTAACATTCATTTCTTTAACAAAACCTTAAGCAATACAATCTCTTGTTGTGTTCGTGTCATTTTACTGATGACTGCTTTTCCAATCTTGGAGTATAACGCCATATTTAACAAACGCTTGGTCTTAAACGTTGGATCAGTGCCCAGTTTATTTGCACCAGCTTGCTCCTCTGAACTTCTGCCTTTAAGTAAGATAAATAATGGATGATTGTGTTTTCTAGCGATCGTTTAAAATACGTACATGTGTACGTCAAGCTGTGTAACAACCCTGCAGTTAATGGCAGTTTCTGATAACACCGGTTATTTGTTGCCGTGTCAACTGGGAGAAACAGGGTTTTAGGTTCCCTGTCTGTCAGTCACTCTGACGTTATTTCGTGACGACAGACTGGGGTCATTACTTGGGAGCCCTAATTTGCTCTGAGGTAGAGAAAATGACAATCAGAATTCATTTTGAATGGCTTAGTGGAATTTGCATGCTAAGCCACCCCCCATCCTTACATCCCCCAACTTTACATCCTTAGACAGTAGTGAGAATGTGTGGGTGAGAATGTGTGTTTGTTTGTTTACGTAATCCTATATTTAGTGTTTGTACAGTAGATTAGTTGATAATAAAAATGTATTCTCATTATTAAGAAACATCTGCTTGTTTATTGTTTGGAAAAAAGTTAAACATGGCTTAGATCCGAGCAACCCCACTCTTAGAATAATAGGATAAGGATAACTATATCTGAAGATTCATTTACGTAGATTAACCAAAGAGCTAATTAAACAAAGAAATTAAACATAAGGTTATTCCCCAAAGCGGATTAATAAATTTATTCGTTACAGCAGCTCTTTATCTGTTACGGAGGTCAACAGAAAGGGAAGGCTGTCTCCAAGCAGAGGTTGGCCCAAAGGATAGTGGATGCCATCTTACAAGGCTTACTTTCGTACGTTATTACAACCTCCGGGTTGTACCCGTCTCTTCCTCTCTGTTGCAAAACAGATAAGATTAGACCGCTTGGTGTCCTGCTTGCTGAGCCATTCCCCCTTATACTCCCAGTAGTGTCTCCTGTCACGGACCCTGGTCGAGCATCCTCCAAGCACCCACGGTGTTTAGACTGGGGCGGAGCAGTCTGACTCTAGGCCCATTATTCAGGTGTTGCTAAGCCCGAAAAGCCAGCTCCTGTATTGGGATAGGTGGCCGCATGGATGATTCCCCAGGTAATCTCTTGCGAAGGTATTCCACCAGGCATTAAGAAAACATGCTAATTAAAAGTACTCATATTGCTGACAGCAGTAGTAAAGCCTGTATATTCTCGTTTAAAAAACGCAGTTGCAGCCCTCAAGTCTTAGTAGGAGGGGCCGGGTGGAAAAAAAAACAGCTCTTATATTTTGAATTTGAACTACAATACCTAGTTTAACCACTCAGTGTCAATCCTACATACAGTACCTTTAAGTTACAGTCACTCTGACAGGTAAAATCCCATTGACAATATGTTCTAACCAGGCGCTGTGCCACTGCGTGACAAGCAACAAAACAATTTTGTGCTATTTTTGTCATGTTGCACTGGGAAGCCCCGCCCCCTGCAGAATCTCATTCTGTTCAAATCTTCATACAGCTGTATATTAAACAGCAAATATATTCAGACTGACTTTAATCTTCAGTAATAACAGAGCTGCTGGAACCCTGTCACGTTGTGTCTGGTTAGAGCACATTGGGTGATGCAGGTTTGAGTCTGGATTGTGTCATGTCCTGATCTCATCATATCCCTGTCACTTCGCCCAATAATTTTTCATTCTCTTTTCACTGTAACATGCAAAAACTTGCTATGTTCTGTTCTTTTTACAGAATGAGAGGGAACAAATCATGACAACAAATGTGTGGCTGACTCAGGTAAGCTCACCTGCTATGCCTGTGCACTCATCTGGATAGTGTTATAAAACACAGTCAAATGACCTGTCCCACATGAGCACACTCACAGCTCGTGAAAGATTTGAGTTGTAATTTGATTATAGTTCACTTTTAGGTCATTTCTAAAAGTGATGGATAATCGTGTTGAACCGAGTGAATGCGTTTAGCTGTTCTGTTTTAAATGAGTTTGGTACAAATACTGGTACATCTTCTGACCCAATTTGAACAGTTTTAATCATGTTCTACTTTCTCTGTAGGAGTGGAATGACTACAGACTGGTGTGGGATCCTAATGAGTATCAGGGCATCAAAAAACTACGAATACCATCGCAGCACATCTGGCTTCCTGATATAGTACTCTATAACAAGTATGCCATATTTATTTCAGTAGCACAAATACAGGTATATACTATCTATAGACAACCCAGTCTCATGGCAGTTCGTGATTTAGTCACATAATTTTGATTTAATCTATTTATTCTGGACAGGGACACGTTTATTTAATCATTTTCGTAAGTCCAGCATGTTTTTAAAAATAAGATTCCATTGGATACAACGTGCTGGAGTCGGTAGCTATAGACCTCTGTTCAAAAGTTTGAGCTCAATAAGAGTTTTCATTTTTATTTTTCAAGGCACCTTATGTTCAGAAAATCTCCATTTATTTGATCAAAAATATAGTAAAAACCGTACTATTGTGAAATATTTTTACAATTTAAAAGTTTTTCAACTTATACTATATTTAAAAATGTAGCCTAATTTATTCCTAGCAAAGCTGAATTTTCAGCAGCCATTACTACAGACTTCAGTGACTTCAATTGAATGTTTTATTGAATGTGGATACAATGATCTATGCTAAGCTATGCTAAAAGTGCTATTGCCAGACCAGCTGATCAGCTGAATAGATTGCAAAACAGTAAAACTCAACTTGTTAACTCTGAGGGAGTTGAAAAATGAGCCTATTTCCAAAAAGGAGTGTTCCTTCAAGGCCACCTTATATAAATTGTGACCATGAATGTTTCATGGTATAGCTCAGAGCAGTAGCTTTGGAAACAGTTATTAGTAGCACATACATGTGTCAATACTCCATTTTAACAGCTTTTCTCAGTAACTTTATTAGTGTTCTTATTAAGGCCATAAGCCTTGTAAACTTTGGGGATGTTTTGAGACTTTGATGCACAGTCAGTGTTTAGTGACAAACTCAATATAACAAGCAAGCTGTCACCATTCCAAGAGACTGACTAATTATGCAAGAAAGTTGCCAAAAGCAAGAGCAGTCTCCTCCCTTGTTGATGTTCTTTCAGGTCGTTCACATCTGCAGTTTTGACAAAGCTCCGAAGAATGAAGAAAAAAATAGGATGAGTGACAAGCAAAAATGTTTAAACTGTTTGATCTAGGTCAGATGTTTGTTCCTAGTGGAAACAATGTGTGTTATATAATCCCCAGTTTAGTAGATAAAAATTAAGCATGCACTTGCGCATGTTCATTGCTTAAATGGATAAATTGGGTGGGTTGAGACTTTAATTTGCTTAAGAGGCATTTCCTCATGTAAAGAGACACTGGTGCATGTAATCCTTTGCTAAAATAAGCATTGTATTTCTATGCTAATTTTAATTAAAAAGCTGTACACTAAGAATGTTTCAAGGGCACATAGAGAGAGAGATCCTGGATTAAAGATCTGTTAATTAATGCATACTAATCAGGAACTGTGTGTGATGAGGAGGCGTTCTTAACATCTCATATACACAGGTTTTTCAAACAACACAGTCTCAGTCTAACTCGTCACAATTTGATGCTTGGTCAAAACCCTTTTGCATCACCTGGTATCCCTTGGTACCCCTTTGTAGTCACTTTTCAACGTAAATAGTCCTATGTTGTTTTAAATAGGAAACCCTTTGCAGCAATATGCTGATGCGATGTTTTTTTCATCATGATTAAAAGACATAACAATGGCATTATTGCATATATGTAGCAGTGTGATTTTTCAATGTAAACAGTCAAAACTGTTTTATTAAAATTATATTATTTACACGTTTATGAGCACGTAACCCAACCCCTGCCTCTAACCCTACCATCTGTCAATAAAACACAAGATATAGCTGTTTTGAAGTTATGGATAGTACCATCGACTCCCATAACCTTTTCTTGGTTATCTTATTTCAGAGACATTGTTTTGCTCGAAAGTACCACTGCCAGGCTCAATGGCGCAAAGAATAGCACTATTTAGAGTTGGACCATTATTGCGGAGGTGTTAATAGAGAAACTGAAATTTTTATATTCGTATTGTGCCTATGTGACTTTTATTTCTTTTAGCTTTCATAATCTTTTTTCTCTGTACAGTGAACAGTCTCATGGCATCTGTTTGTATATAGTTCTTTGAATTGGTAACTGTGGTCTGTTTCTGAAGTGTGACAAAATGTAAATAAAAATGTTGATCACAAAAAAACCCCACAAGATATAGCAGGCAGATACCAGCACCGTCATAATTTATTTGAAATATATTAATATTCCAAGTCTATTGAGGCCAAACGATTGATTTGTACATGTCTTTCCTTGTACTTCCTGTGCGCTGCTGCAGTCTGTGTGCGTTTTTTTGTAAAAATGGCGCTACAAGAATAATTATGTCATCGTTGGTTGAGAAATGCCATTGGCTCCTGTGTGTATTGTGATCGACTCCATCATGCTGATGTGAAATACTATTGGCTCTTGTGTATCTTGTGACCGATTGCATCATGCTACCGGACGGGAGATTGTATTCTGAATGTAATTTCTTTTCATATATATATCTATATATATATTTGCACAAAAGTATTTTTTTAATCTACGTGCAACATTACTCTAAAAATATTTTAATAGTAATTAAGACATTAATTCATTTTGAAACTAAATATTATTTTCATTTTTTTATGTATTTATTTTTTTACTTACATAAAAAGGTATTAAAAAAAATAATATGCATGGATAAATATTTGTGTTTGGCAATGCTTTGCTAACAAAGGCATGTTGCTATTGTAACACATGCTCTTTAGGAATACAAAGAATACATGTCGTTGACATATTTAATGCATGTTCTCTTGTCTTACAGTGCGGACGGTGTGTATGAAGTATCCTTTTACTGCAATGCAGTTGTCTCCAACACTGGTGATATTTTCTGGCTCCCTCCTGCCATCTACAAGAGCGCCTGTGCTATTGAAGTCCGTAACTTCCCCTTTGATCAACAGAACTGCACGCTTAAATTTCGTTCTTGGACCTACGATCGCACAGAACTTGATCTTGTGTTGACGTCGGATTTTGCCAGTCGTGATGATTACACACCAAGCGGCGAATGGGATATTGTGTCCCTCCCTGGCAGAAAAAATGAAGACCCCAATGACCTCACGTACCTGGATGTCACGTACGACTTTGTGATCAAGCGCAAACCTCTCTTCTACACGATCAACCTCATCATTCCGTGCGTCCTCATCACCTCTCTTGCAATTCTGGTTTTCTACCTTCCTTCAGACTGTGGAGAGAAGATGACACTTTGTATATCAGTTCTTCTGGCTCTTACTGTGTTTCTGCTCCTGATATCGAAGATTGTTCCGCCAACATCCCTGGCTGTTCCGTTAATAGGGAAGTATCTGATGTTTACGATGGTGCTGGTCACATTTTCTATTGTGACAAGTGTGTGTGTGCTCAATGTTCACCACCGTTCTCCATCAACACACCGCATGCCCGAATGGGTCAAGCGTGTGTTCCTGCATAAGCTTCCTATTTTCCTTCTGATGCGACGGCCTGGAAGGTCTAACGTACGGGAACGGTTTCGACGGAAGCATCAGCGGAAATCTTTCTCATCTGATGCTAAGGGCATAAGGTTGGATGGAGACTCATTCTTCTTAAGTGATGATCCTGGGCGTGTATGCGGGGCCTGGCGGGTCGGCGACCTTCCTGAGGGTTCAGAGTTCAGGCAGAGAGTGAGGGTCAGGCACGACCCAGATGTGGATGAGGCCATAGAGGGTGTGAGGTTCATTGCTGAACATATGAAGATTGAGGATGACGATGAAGGGGTGAGAAATCTTTTTGTGTTTGGCATGTTAAATTAATTAACTAGATGAGTTTGTGTAAATGAGTTTAACCGTATCGAGATTTCAAAGTTAATCACTCTTAAGGAACAGTGAATTTAGTATGTGAAAAACATACAGAGCAACAAGTGTAGTCTGATTCAAATGAATCTTAGGAGCTGGTTCTTTTTAGCGAATCAAGAAACATGAACATAACCTGTGTAGTCAGATTCTTGTTTGAATGACTCCTATGTAATGAGAATGAACAGATGAATAAACATACAGGACTACCAGTGTTGCCTGATTCCCAAATAAATGACTAATACTGTATCAGTCACTTCTTTTTAGCAAAAAAAACAACAACTTGTATTGGAACCAGTGTATTCTGATTATTGAACTTATTCTTTTTAGCCAAAAAACATGCAGTGAAACCACTTTTAGTGAATTAAACACATAGCTTACAACTATAAAATTGGAAGGGGTCATCAGATGTCCATTTGGCTCAAGCTGATATGATTCGTTAAAATCTTTAAAAAAGTCTATAAGATAATTTCGTAAAAATTTCTCATTGGTAATGTAAAACAACACCCTATTTTCATTGTCAAAAACATTGCTGTTTTAGTCAACCTAGGGCCTGTTTCAGAAAGGAGGTTAAGTGAAAACTCAGAGTATGTTAACCCTGAGATAAGAGAAACTCTGGGTTTTCCGTTTCAAATAGGCAGGTTTGTCAAACTCAGGAAGTAGGGTAACTCAAGCCTGTTTCTGAAAGAGAGGTAACTATTACTCAGTTACCGTAGTAACTTACCCTGTCAACCTAACCTGGTTGGGAGCAGGTTTTATTCTCTAAACTCTGAGTTTCTTTAGGTCTCCTCTGCTTTTTTAAAGATGAAGCAGTATTTCTTGCCTTAGCCTTAGTCATTCATTGCCCACATTTCAGACACACAAAGAACAAAGTTACAAGAATGGCTTATCCTTTTTTGGAGGATCCCATAGATGAAGAGGCTGTATTAATTTGAAGAAAATTACATTAACATCGGGCAAGAATTTTGAGACCCAGAGTGGATCTTTTTGTCTTTTCCCTTGTAACGTTGGTATTGTGTGGTTGAGCTATCGGGAATAATTGTCAAAAATTTGTGACAAGTACATACTTGTCTGGCGCCCGAACATTAGTAACCAATTGTCCTTTTTTTCTTTTTTGGGGATTTTCATTTTTAAGTCAAGTAAAGTTTGAGAGCTGACATTAACATCAAAACGTGGTCTAGCAGTTTGGATATAGCATCAGTACATGGGACAGTCTGGGTTTGTTTCCCGTATTCAAACGTCTTTTTTTTTTTTTTAAATAACAAGTAAAATAATTGTTTTGGGCAACCACCATGCATTTTTTGTGCAACACCATTTTGACCATACTTCACGTTTCGCCACAGTTTCAAAGAGAAATGTACACTGAGCTAAAACATAGTAATACGTGAACCATCGCGCATTTTTATTGACATTGGTAAGTATTGCTGTGCTTTATTACGTTGCTTCAGTTACATATCGCGATGGTTCAAAATTATCTGGGGACTTTCACCTTAAAAAGTTAATGCGCTGTCGTGTTGAAAATAAGCCCTACATCAAATTCAACCTACCTTAACCAACCTGATAGTGTTTACAAATGCAAATCTAATATCAAATGGCATTTGTTGATGCAATGTTCAGAAGCATCAGTTTTTAATAATCTCCCGGCATATTAATATTGTTTTGAAGTCATAACATTACATATTTACATTTAAATTTACATTTAGTCATTTTGCAGACTCTTTTTTCCAAAGCGACTTACAATTGGGAAACACTAAAAGCGATTAACTCTAGAGGTAGATGACAGATTAAGTGCTCGTAATACCAGCCACGGATACTGTTCAAATAGTATGAAAGGAAAATTATTTTTTTAATTTAGGATGAAGTCAGGTAACAAGTCTTTTAACATCAGATCACACACTCAGTTAATATTCCTTTGGGAAGCGCTGTAGCTCTCTTATTTAACTCCTTTTTAATACACCACAAAGACATTTATGTGGGATTATTAACAGAAATTAAATCATGTGTAATATTCGTAGGGACAATATGCTTGGAAATAAAATTTCATGTCTTCCATTTGATTTGTTATAGTGCGCCACCCAGAAAAAGTCTCAGCTTTCAGTTTTATATTGTGTCTTACAATAATGTGTTGTTCAAGCTCTTTACTGATCAGATCGCTGTATTATTTATATTCATTATTTGTGGAATGCTAGACAACCAGCAATCACAATAATGTTCTGCTTTGTTGCTTTTGATATAAAATATAAAATATAAAAAAATATAATATATCTTATATATAATATAAAATATAATATATTTTTTTGGTGGCACTAAAACGCCGTCGTAAATTCTCGAACTTTAATAAAGACACCAGGAAACACAGCAAATGCTGCAAAAGCCAGGAGAGACCGCTGGCGAAAAGTAGTGAACAAATTAAATGCGTTAGTGCTGCCCATGTTACATGTTTTTTCCTTGATATTATATTTAATTTATATTTATCCCACGTGAGTCAGTCCTTGTCAGTCGTGCTCTCTAACCAATCAGATGTGACCTCGCCTGTAGACTGATGATAGCTTATTGTGGATGGGGCTACGTTAAAATGGTCTTGTCAGTAAATAGTTGCAAACATGTTTTATCACAATAGTAACCAATAAAATGTTTGTTTATTGTTGCAGTCTCTTAAAAAAATTAACAGTCATTAAAAATGGAAATAAATATTGTTTATAGGTGTTTGTCACTAATGAGACTGGAAACGTTCGGATCCATTTGCACAAAAACTTTAATATCATCCAGGCTCGACGTCAAAAAGGCAGGTTAATCACAGCAAACAACAATGGTGGTGGAGAAGGCGAGAGAGTAGTGAGTGTCCGTAGCTGAAGTCGATCAACAGCGAACAGTGTCCATGGGGCAAGGCTAATGAGAATATCAAACAACAGGCAGGGGTCCATAGCGATATATCCAAGAAGAAACCAGAGTACAGAGAAACAGAGAAAGGCAGGGAATTCAAACACAATGATCAGCAAACAGACAAACAAAAACCAGAACTTAAATACTAATACAGATCAGGTCAATGGGCGGAGAAATTATGAACTGCTATGGAGACAAACAAGGGGGTTGAGACATAATGGGAGACACTTCAAACTATGAGTCCTGAACACAGAGCGGAGAACAGATGAGAGACAATAGTTCATGAGACAGAACAGAGACAGACGAGCAATGCAAGATGAAAAACGTCTCGGTTACGTATGTAACCCTCGTTCCCTGAAGAAGGGAACGGAGACGTCACGTCAGTGACCAACGAATAGGAATCTCGCTTCGAGATG
>JAUCMT010000536.1:0-12120 GCA_032357475.1 Enteromius thamalakanensis
ATAATCCAACACAGCTGGACTCAAATGAAGGTGTAGAACCATCTGAAGGATGATCAGAAGAAATGGACAGCACCTGATTTAAATATATGAGCGTCACAGCAAAGGGTCTGAAAACTTAGGACCATGTTTTATTTCAGTTTTTCTTTTTTAATAAATCTGCAAAAATGTCTACTATTAATAATTTAAGCAAATAGCTGTAATATAACAAAGAGTAAAAAATTAAAGGGGGTCTGAACACTTTCCGTACCCACTAAATGTGCTTATCTGCTTTTACGTGCATCCATATGTACATGTAGATCTGCATGCTCAATCTTTGCTCAATATTAAATCTTACAATGGACTAAAAATGTTTTGTAAGATTGAGGTTTAGGGCTCAAGGGATTTAAAATATCATTAGCTTAACAATAGAAGTCGATGGAAAGTCCTCATCATGATGAAAACCAAATGTGTATGCAGGAGTGTCATATAGGAATAAACTTTACGGATGAAGATGAGGCCAAGCAGTTCTACGTTGCTGTGCAGAAGCAGATCAGTGACAACAAAGGTCTGACACTCTGAACTCCTCGCAAATCGCATTAAAATAAAGAATGTTGTGCCAATGAATGTTCCTCTCTCCTCCAGCATCTTTGGGACTTACACGCAGATACAGTGTGGGGGGTGTTTCAGACTGGAAAGAAAAACTTGACAATTGTCTTAGAGGAAGTGAATTGCACAAGAGGTGAGAATCAAAACAGAATTTGAATGTATCATTGCCGTTTCTTTGTAATTGTAATATTTATTGCAATTTCTGAGTGAAAATGTTAAAACTACAGTAATATTTTTTGTTTTAGTGCATGCTAGTTGGGTTTTGACTATTTTTGTTTTGGCCATAGGCTTTCACTTAGAAGTTCACCCAGAGTTCCACAACGTCCTGATTCAGTCACAGCACTTCCAGAGAACATACCCACAGTTCCTAGCACAACGTCCAGCCAATCACATCACTCAGCAGAGACTCCCTCCAGTGTTAATGAAGAGTCTATGTCGCTCGCCCAGAGGAAAGGGCCCCTCCCACCTATTCCTATCCATGCCAGGATAGCCACGTTGAACTTGAATTACAATGCTAGCATGCAAAACGTGGACTCCACTATTGCCATTCCACCATGGGTGCCACCCCCTCCATCTTACCAGGCTCCCACAGTCCCTCCAAGTTCAGTTGTAAGTAGCTATATGCTCTTATATTGTATGATATACAGAAATGTTCGTAAATACCTATTTAATGTAATTATATCTCAATGTGTTTGTTGTAGATTAAAGATCCCTGCTCTGATGGAATGAAGCACAATTTATATTACAATGGTAACTCCTCTGTCTAAATGTAATTCAACTCAGTTTTCTCTTTAATGAATATGTCAGACATGTTTCTATATTTGCAGCTGGCGTCGAAGATGAATCTGGCTATGATGACTACCTTTAAAACCATCATCCTCTTTATCATTTAGGACTTTATGACTCAGCAACAGTGGGATGTGCTCCACACAAGCACTTTCACATGGAATGTGTATTTTTATTAAATATATCATAGAAATTTCTGCAGAACAACTACAGATTTTTTGGTAATAAAAACTAAACAGTGGCTTATAACAGTTTCTGAAACAAGATATCAAACCATATAATGCTAAACCTCTTCTCCGGACTAATTTCACTTGTTTTCAGTTCTTAAAAACGAGTCTTAATTCTGAACAGTGTATGCATTGTTTTAGAAAGACCTGAATAAATTGCTTTTTGTGAAACGTTTGGCTTGAAAGTGCACTTGTGTGTTATAGTGTACATTGACATTTGTCCTAAAAATTTTAATTTTTGGAACATTTACTGCATTACCTACTTTATTTTATGGAACACAAAAATATATTTTGACAAATGGTGCTCCAGTGTTGTTTGGTTTTTGGGTGACGTATTCTTTTAAAAACAAATGACCGTTGGTTTTATATAATTTGATGCTTCACATAGGTGAGGCTGTCCAAATACTTTTTAGATGCTATCATAGTGACTTTAACCCATTTACGTAGGTACAAGCAATCAAGCGTTTTATTATAGTTTGATGATAATAGTCAACGACAGAACAAAATGTATTATATTCTGCATGATAGAGACTGATAAATCTACAGCTTTCTCCTTCGCTGATAGATGACAAATGAAAAAGATTAACCCATTACGTGTGCATCACTGTTATGAATGTACATTTACAAGATAAACACCATGTTCTGTTCTGTTGTAAGTGGATCAGAATAAGTGAGTGTATAAGAGAGAGACTCAAGTTGGCATTGTACTTCTATCATCTGACATTACATAATGGGAGTGAGTGTTATAGGCGTTACTCTGCCCTCAATCTGTTTCTCTGAAGTCAGGGACTCCCATGTGGCTGTTTTTAGACTCGCGTCTGTTATCTAAACACGCACGCAAATCCTGTATATAACACGCCGTGTACCGGTGCGCCTCTAAACAATGTTTCCACGGACCAACGGGGACAAGCACAAACTCTTCCACACAGTCCGCAGCTGAACACGTTAGCTCTTTATAAGGACCTGTATGATGAGGAACACTAGCCGCTTTCGAGACGGACAAGACCGCGACGGGACAGGTAAGACACGGCATCTCTCCTTCTCCTTCAGCAACCGTGTTTCTTAGCGTTCAGTTGAGTTTGTCACGTTGAAACTATATAAACTGTAAACGGTGTGTTCCTGCGGAGAACGTGTTAAGTAAACAAATACTTGCATGTGATTGGTGAAATATAAAAAAATATTTCAATAACCTCCTTGGCACTCACCTAATTTTTCTAGCCTATGTCTGGATATAACATTGTTACGTGAATATTGGATTTTGTCAGTGATGTTGGCATCTGACAAAAATAAGACAACTAATTATTTAGTCAACACTCATAATGTACATATACTTTGATTTCAGTAGCTGAAAGCATGACTGTTATTCTGCTATTCACTATAGATTTGTTGTTGTAATGCAATGGACAAGACTACTTATGGTCAGGGTAAAGTAAACAAACTTGATGTTCATTTCCTGAGAAAATGCAAGGGAAAAGGAATGATTACTCAAACTAATTTATTTTATTTTTAGCCTACATTACCCAACCATATGTGTTTTGTGTCTTGCTGAAGTATGATGAAATGCAGAACACTCCTAGTCTTATTATGGGATAAGACAGCTGCCAAGAGTATGCATGCAAGACAAATTGGTGAAAGTGATTGATGTTGGAGTGGGTCATGAGAAATTTGGAGAATTTGCTTCCTTTATTTTTGTGTGTGTGTGTGGGTGTATGCGTGAATGCATTTGACTGATCAAACTACATGCATATGCCTGCTTGGTTTAGTCAAAGTTGCAGCTTCACTGTCACCCGAAATAAAACCAAACCATGATACAGATGTTATTTTGTACTGTGCATTAAAGTTATTCTCTTTTGTTTAAGTTTGAGATAAAAGGATAAAAGGTTTTCAAGTATCTTATAAGGGTGTGTCAGTCTTTACTCTGTTGGTGGGTGTGTTACTATAGTAACACACCCTGGCAAAATATTTCAGGCCTTTGTGTAAGTGCTAATAAATCTTACTGTGCTCTGTGACCCTTACTCTTAATCTCTTTGTGTGTTTATCTGTGCTTCCCTGGGATATCTGCGTCTTCCTTCTATTTGTTCTCTTTTTCCTTCTGTGTGTATCCACAGAGAGTTGTTCCTCTTGTGCTTTCTCCTTTTCCTCCTTATGTTGTTTATTTCTCGCGCATGTGTGGCACGCTCTCCATCCCTGTCTTGCATTCTCTCCCTCTCTTGGTTATCTGTGTGAAAGTTCAGCTCCATTTCTCCAATCCCATTTAAGGATTCACGCCCAGCTCTGTTTTACATCTGCGTTTGTGTATGAGTTTATGTGACATGTCTAATGAAATAGTATGTGGGATGTGCAAAGTCTGCTGTATCATGAACTGCATACTTGATACCTATTCAGCCCACTCACATGTACAGAATGCTCTCTTGCTCTCATCTGTTTCAGTTTAAAAGGCTGTGATGTCAGGGGCTGCTGTGTGGGCGACTGACAAGTAGAGGAAAGGAAAAAAGCATATTATTTTGTTAATAATTGAACCCATTTTAAACATGTTTTTTTTATGAATTTTGTCAAGCTAAAGACACTTTAATAGTAACATCTTTTCCAAAATGTCCCTATTAAAAACCATTAGACCATAATATTCAGAAAACAGCACTGCTTATTTTCCTGTTGATAAACAATCATTCTATTCGGTTTATATTCTGGTTATTTCCAAGAGGATATTCTTAAAAGACTTTCACTTGTTCCTTCTGAACTTGATAATGTTTAGAAGAAGAGAGAGATTTCTTTCAAAGTTGTTGAAAGAATCAACTAAATTGTTTAGCTAGGATTTATTCTTGTTGAGATGTACTGTTTCTTTGAGATGTAAGTTTCTAACCAAATTCTAATCAAAGTTATTATTAAGCAGAAAAATATTTTTTTTTTAATATGTGGGATCCCGGATTGGCTGACAGCCTAAGTGCTGAGTGAATTAATGAGATTACAAACTCCTTGCCTATATTTCTTTTCATTCATTATTGAAGGGGACTTGATTGCTAATTAATTCTTAAAGATAATTCTTTAGTTATCACACAGATGAAACAAATATTTTGTTTGAGTATTTGAGCAGCTTGCTATTGTCCCACCATGTCTAAGGAGATTAGTCCTCCTGACCCGCTGACTGGACACTATCACCTTTCCCCCCAATATCTTCATCACCTAGTTTATTTCTTTGTCATCTAATTAAAAATACAAAAAAGGACTGTGGTGACTTTTTTAGTTTAATTAAGGCGAATATTTCAAAAATATCTTGATTTCACTGGTTTATTCAACAAGGCTTACACGCACACACTATGATTCATTATTCAACCACAAGATGGCCCTATTTGCCCTTTTTGTCATGTTAAATCTGTTGAGGATAGCCTAGAATGAGTCAGGATATCCCTTGTCCCTGCAGCATCTGCAAAAAAATTAAAAAAAAAAAAGTTTGAACATAGAAGACCTTTTGATCTACAGCCGTATTTTTGCGATTTAAACATTGTGACATTTGACGATTGTGACAAATACAAATTGTGCATATGAATGTTATATATTTTTTTAAGTTCACCTATTGTACTGAATAATGAAGTAAACGTAGAACATATGGGAAGCATAAGGGAGTTATTATTAAATTAGCTAATTATTAAATACATTTAAATTACATTTTTTATAATTCCCATACTTTCATTTGTGTTGTTGCACTATTTTAAAGGTATATGCTATTATATTTTCTTAATTAAATAATTGCCTTAACTTGTGGGACATTTACTGACTTTCTGACTTTGAATGGGCTAATATATAAATGCAGTAGACAGTATGTATTATTATGCCTTTAATAGCGATATAAATGTATATATATATATATGTGTGTGTGTGTGTGTGTGTTTAATGTATATATGCATTAGCCAGACATATTTTTTTCATACCTGACACTAAAATATTTCTTTAAACTATAATAAATGGATGTACCAAAAACTGAACAGGGTCCTGTGCAGACATCTCAAACTAAAACACCAATGTCTAGAAAACATTTTTGTTGAAAGTACACCAGACCTGCTTTCCTGTACTTTCTATATACATATTTATAGAGCAAAGTTCTTAATAATATTATCAAGGTGTTTGGGGGCTAAAAAGAACAGAATGTTCAAGCCATGTCTGTAAGATGTTTACCTCTCTCCCTGCCCCTCTCAGCGCACGCCTCCTCGTGCAGTCTCTCTGCCACTCTATTGGTCGATTCCTTACGGCCGAGGGGCTTTGATTGGACAAAGATATATCAACATTCACGACCCATGTGCATTTCATGTGAACAGTAGCTGCAAAACTGTTTTTCTCAAACTTCAGCGATCATTTGCCCCGTTCGTCATATGTTTTTTTTTCCCAGTTTGGCTACATCCCCGAATAGTTTTACGGTAGATTAGATATGCGGTATTTCTAGTGTAAGTTGTTTTCAGCGCATGGTTGCCCTAACTAAATACTAATATAATGACAAACAAGTTTGTTAAACGAGTTTAAAATGTTATTATATGATTTGATATGTGATGATAATAAGCTGTTTTAGTTGTTGAATAGTCACTATAGGGGCTGCATAAACTACTCAGTTGTGTAGTAGTACATTTTTTATTAGTTAATGCAGTTTGGCTTGTAATAGTGTGTTCATGCAACTGGTATTTAATTATTGTCTAATTATGAAACACTGAAATTACTTTTAATTATATAAAGCTAAGGTTTTAGGTAGGGAGGGGTGTTGTGGTGCGCGTTATTTGCCGGTATTACGGTACAGTGGGTCATTGATATCGCTCAGCCGATATGACATACATCCCACCGCCAGCAGCTCAGTTCGCTCAGAAGCAGAGAACAGGCGATCGGCGCTGACGAACCGGGTCATGATAACACAGCCAGGATGAGTTCCACTCAAGACGTTATAATGGCGATCCCCAGAGAGCTCACACAAAACCCACTTCGAAAAATATGGATGCCATGCAAGAACGGGCTACCAGAAAAACACATTTCTCAGAAAAGAGGTAACGTTACGTCTGCTTTCTGTAAATGCCGGGTTTTTACGACTACAAAAGAACAATCAGAGACAATGTGGTTAACGTTAAATAAATGTATGGGGTTGGGTGAAGTTGTCCCAAACGCTTTCATTATTATAGATTCCCGCGCAGTTTAACGCTACTTTAATGTGTTCACGCGCAGATTTTGTATTTTATTTAGCAGAATTCACGTGTATTGCATCTTTTGAGTTTCTTAAAGTCACCAGCTGGAGCTGAGATATAAAATGCTCTCGGGTGCGGAAGTAACTTAATGGTACATGTTCAGTATTTAGTTTTCTTTAGTTTTTGTTTTCTTATTGATTGATTTACCATGTAAGTTAATTTCTAAGACATGTATTTGTAGAAATTGCATGATCCGTGCTTTGTAGGCTTGAGTCTAGTTCAAGCACTATACTGTACGTAAACCCAGTGAACCCGGGCTAAGTAGACGCAGCGTATTAAGACAGAAATGATGCAACCAGGATGCACCGAAACCTGCTCAGCCTCAGATGTTAGGTAAAGTACAGTAAACAATAATGAACCTCTAAACTCTGTAGTATTTAACAACCGTATGTTCTCCCCCCACCCCCACCCAGTGTTTCTTAAGCTCAGAAAAAATTGGTAATACTAATCATTGAGTGTATGAATAAGCTAGCATGTGTCCAATGCGTCACACTAAGCCGAAATTGCTGTATAACCATTAAACCCCGCATACTCTCCCTCCGTTTGCGTATTTACTTAATTTATTAGTAACAACTCAGCATATCGACTGAATAATTTGCAGCGTGAGATACCAGCATAGCTCGAGCATGTTTTCAGCACCGGTACAGTACAGTAGCTGCGTGCATTGTTGCGTAGCTGGTGTCCTATTGGCTGAGCCCTGGCAGTAGGCGCCCTCTGATTGGTCAGTGGCCCATCAACATTCGCTGGCCATGTGTGCAGCGTGTGAACAGCAGACCCCTGATGCTCTAAGCTCACGTTGATAAACTCACTGTCACCCAGACCCTGTTAATAAACAGCATGACAGAGAATGTCACCTAGTGTTTGTCTTTAAGCTCATGTCTTGATAAACAAAATGAAACTGTTTATTACAGTATGTTAGTTTATCGATTGTACTAAAAATATAGGAAGCAGATTGTGTGTCATACAATGCATTGATAATTATCCTTTTTGAGGTTGTTGAAATATTACATAGTGGTAATTGTGCAGCCTGTTTTTCTGACGTGTTGTTTTGAATGAAAGCTGTTTTAATGTGTTTTCCTCCCTTTAGTTTCCCTCAGGAGAAAAAAAAAACTATGAAAGTTGTATTCCCTCTGTGAAGTGAAGTTCTGTGGGTGGGATATCAGGGTTGTGGTCTGACCTTAAGGGATGTCCTTTAAATTCCTTAGGGCCTGTTGCGTTCAAACGGGCAAAAAGTAACTGTGCAACAGTTGAGGGTTTTTCCAGATCTCTGTGGCCCCAAAGCTGCTGGCATACAGGATTTTAAGAGGAAGTTTATAGCCTTTTAAAGAGCAGGTTTGCTAAATCAGGCCCTTTCTCATAGATTCTCTACACTTTGTGTAATTGCCAGATTCATTTTGAACTCCGTGAACCTGACACTGAATGAGCTGTACTTCTGAACAGCAGGATCTGTATTTAATTACATTATTTAATGACTGCATTGGGGTACACAGTGTATATGATCTCTCGGTATCCGAGGAACCTGACTGATGAGAAATCAGCAGACATAAAGAACTTGATAACCAGGAATTCTGAGTCGCATTTGGTCAAGTATAGAAAACAAAAACTCATAATTTGAGGACTAATGCAGATGTATAAAATGCACAAATCTAAAGAGAAATTATTTGGTTTAATATCTCTCTTTGATTAAGATGAAAAGTGTAAAGCTGATGAAATCAGAGTTTCCAAAGACTGTCTCATAATATTTCACAATAACTAGAATACATTTATTTTCAGCAAAGTAGGAAAAGTTACAATTCCCTCAGAGGCTGTATGTTCCCCCTACCAACAATAGCCTGCATGGTTTGCTCTGACAGATTATTTATACCAACTGAAAACACAACAAAGAGAGTATTCACTGCTGTAAACAGAAAAGCTGATATTACAGACACATATTTATTCTGTCTCTCTGTGTCTTGGCAGTTTGCATGACCAACTGTCCCACTCTGATTGTGACTGTTGGCCTTCCAGCAAGAGGAAAAACCTACATCTCTAAAAAACTGACACGCTACCTCAACTGGATTGGTGTACCTACAAAAGGTACAGTAAAATGTACTCATAGTCCAAAAACAATTATACTTCCAGTATACAGTGACTAAATCAGTGTATTTTTTGTAGAATTCAATGTGGGACAGTATCGGAGAGAATGTGTGAAAATCTACAAGAGCTTTGAATTCTTTCGCCCTGATAATGAGGAAGGCCTGAAGATAAGAAAGTAAGAATCAGCATGTTCTTCATTTGTTGTTTTCATAAATGTTTTGCTGTTGTTGAGCATTTTGTGTTGTCATATGATTTATTTAATTGCTTACTAATTTCTATTCTGTTTTCAGGCAGTGTGCTTTGGCAGCACTCAATGACGTCAGACAGTACCTCAGTGTTGAGGGCGGCCAGGTTGCTGTGAGTAGTTTTGCATTTTCATTTGATCAATTTATATACTTACTATTTCAAAAAAATGCTGTTCTTTTGAGCTTTCTATCCTTCAAATAATTTATAACACAAATTTCCACAAAAATATTTAGCCGTTCAGATGTTTTCAACAATGATAATAGTAATAGAAAATGTTTTTTGAGCACCAAATTATTTAAGCACGATATTGATAAAAATTCACTGTAAAATATGTTACAAAAGATTTCTATTTCAAATTAATTATGCTCTTTTTATTTGCTAATTTTATATTGAAGAAAATCATAAAATTTGAAGCATCATTGGAATGATTTCAGAAGATGTGGCTGGAATAATGGTGCTGAAAATTTAGCTTTGCCATCACAGAAGTAAATTACATTTAGACTTTTTTCACCTCCGAAACATTATTATTTGTGAGTGTGTCGATTAAAAAAAATAAATTAAATAAATAAAAATCTCCTTTAGGTGTTTGATGCCACGAACACAACCAGAGAACGGAGGGCCACCATCATGAGATTTGCAGAACAAAATGGCTATAAGGTAAAGCACAACATTCATAAAATGTTATTATGTGTAGTTAAGTGTTTCTTCATTGTTTCTTTTTAATCCTACTCGCCTCAAGTCTCTATTTATTTTTACTTAGGTGTTTTTTGTGGAGTCTTTGTGTGAAGACCCCAACGTTATTGCAGAAAACATTGTGGTAAGGCGATATTTAAAAATTTAAACTTACAGTGCTCCAGCGATTTCTGTGTAATGTAAAGCATTTATTATTACTTTTAAAATTTCTAACATTTTTGTGTTGCGGAGAGCAGCAGGTGAAGCTCAGCAGTCCAGACTACACTGACTGTAATACTGAAGAAGCCATCCAGGACTTCATGAAGAGGATCAAATGCTATGAGAACAGTTACCAGCCACTAGATGAAAACCTAGACCGGTCAGAAATCCAATTTATTTCCTCTTTTGTAGAATGTGATAATGTTGTATTTATGCATTTTGTGTAGAGTTGCTTTAATGCTCTATATTTTGACTCACAGAGAACTGTCATACATTAAAATAATGGATGTGGGTCAGCGGTATCTGGTGAACCGCGTCCTCGACCACATCCAGAGCAGAATCGTTTATTATCTGATGAACATCCACATCACACCACGCTCCATCTACCTCTGTCGACATGGAGAGAGTGACCTTAATGTCAGAGGTCGCATCGGAGGGGATTCAGGCCTGTCTCCCCGCGGTAAAGACGTACGTTATTTATTTTCTTTAATGTGTCTCTGAAAGACTGTCTACAGCATTGGGCAATGGGCATTTGGATTTCATTACCTCTTTCTTTTCTTATTGCTTTAGTTTGGTCAGCATCTAGGGAGGTTTATTCAGGATCAGAATATAAAGGATCTCAAGGTGTGGACGAGTCAGATGAAGCGGACCATTCAGACCGCCGAGGCGTTGGGCGTACCATACGAACAATGGAAAGCCCTCAATGAGATTGACGCTGTAAGTATTGTAAGACAGTGTTTTCTTTGTAATTCCATTTAAACGTGCCAGGTGAGTGACTCTTAGCATGTGTGCAGGGTGTTTGTGAGGAGATGATGTATGAGGAGATCCAGGAACATTATCCTCTGGAGTTTGCCCTCAGAGACCAGGACAAATATCGCTACCGTTATCCTAAAGGAGAGGTATGTTGAAAAACTATATTTACAGCCAATTAGAAAGAATCTTCATTAAATCTGTGAAAATTAATCATTCCTGCTCTTCGCAGTCTTACGAGGATCTTGTCCAGCGATTGGAGCCGGTCATTATGGAGCTTGAACGGCAGGAGAATGTGTTGGTTATTTGTCACCAGGCTGTCATGCGCTGCCTGCTGGCTTACTTCCTTGACAAGAGTGCAGGTGTGAATATGAGGATATGCCATGGTTAATAAAATGTTTGCATATTGTTAACCTTTCATTTGCCTTCCAGAAGAGCTGCCATACCTGAAATGCCCTCTACACACAGTCCTAAAGCTTACCCCTGTGGCCTATGGTGAGAAACCCTTCTCTCTTACACACTTATAGAGCATTATATTTGGTACTTCAACCAAAAATTTAGAAATTAAACATTATTGATCACATGTACAGAGCCCTTTTGTTTTAGTTAAAATATTGGCCACAACATAAGTAAACAGAAACAAGGGAACTAACTGGATGTAACATGTCTAAAAATAACCTAAAACAAAGGAATTAATGTTAATCTAAAATGCCCTTGATTAAAAAAGAAAACAAATGAACAAAACATGTCCACAAATTAAGTTGTGAAAATACCTAGTTAATTTCTTTGATCCTGCGTAGAGCTGCGTAGTACTGCGTAGTACTGTGATTTATGCACTATGTAGTCAGGTCTTCTCACTTAGTATGATAGCTCTTTGTAAAAAAATCTAAATGTCATTTCAAGAAGACTTTTAAGCTTTTTTTTACCCAAAAAGGGCATATATTTACAATGTAAAAAACACACATAAAATACAAATAAATACATAAAATGTACATACACTTTTTCCTTATTTCATTTATTTATTTTTTTCCCCTTTGTTTTATTAATTTGTTTTCCAAAAGCTAGATATACAAAAATGTAGAGTTTAGATCTCCTGAAAACGAAGAATACTGACAAATATGTAAATTAGGGCCGGGACTCGATTAAAAAAATTAATTAGAGGCTTTGTAATTAATTAATAGAAATTCAATTCAATTGATAGAAATCAAATTTTAATCGCATATAAATATTTGACCCGAGAACAGTGAGAAGTAAGTTTTTTTTCATATGTATTTTTAGTATACCATTGAATAATGACTGAATACATAAGCTTAAGCAACAAAATATTGTTTATTTTTGTTCAA
>JAUCMT010000537.1:0-12119 GCA_032357475.1 Enteromius thamalakanensis
ATAACGACGAGTTGATAATATTGAGAAGCGGTT
The DNA here is from genome assembly GCA_032357475.1 of Enteromius thamalakanensis. Taxonomy (NCBI): domain Eukaryota; kingdom Metazoa; phylum Chordata; class Actinopteri; order Cypriniformes; family Cyprinidae; genus Enteromius; species Enteromius thamalakanensis. The sequence goes on from JAUCMT010000537.1 coordinate 34, forward strand.
CTTCTGCTACAGGTAACAATTCTTTTAGTAATTTAGTGGGTATGGGATCTAATATGCATGTTGTTGGTTTAGATACAATGATGAGTTTATTTAACTCTTCCTGTCCTATAGAGGTAAAGTACTGCAGTTTTTCTTTGGGTGTGACGAAAATAGTTTACATATTAGATGCTGTAGAATCTACACTGGTTATTGCATTTCTGAAGTTATCTATTTTATCAGTGAAGAAATTAAAGTAATAAAATCATTACTATTAAACTGTGAAGGAATATTTAGATCGGGTGGCGTCTGGTTATACAGTATGTTAATCTAGCCACTGTGCTAAATAAAAACCTTGGATTGTTTTGGTTAATTTCTATGAGTTTGTGGATATGCTCGGCCCTAGCAGCTTTTAAAGCCTGTCTAAATTTGGACATACCATTTTTCCACTCAATTCTAAAAACTTCCAAGTTCGTTTTTCTCCATTTGCGCTCAAGATTACGAGTTTCTTTCTTGAGAGAATGGGTATTACTGTGGTACCATGGAGCAATACGTTTTACTCTAACGTTTTTCAATTTGATGGGGGCAACAGCTTCTAATGTATTGGAGAAGATGGTGCCCAAATTGCTAGTCATTTTGTCTAGATCCTGTGTAATAAGGGGTACACAGAGCAGTTGAGATAAATCAGGCAGGTTATTTGTAAATTTATCTTTGGTGGTTGGAACAATAGTTCTTCCAAGACGATAACGCGGAGCCATATAGTTAATATCAGTGATATGCAGCATGCACGATACAAGGAAATAATCAGAAACATAGTCGCTTTGAGGTACGATATCTATATGAGTAATATAATTAAATCTAGTGTATGATTAAAACGGTGAGTAGGCCCAGTAACATTTTGTTTTACTCCAAAAGAGTTTATCAGGTCAGTAAACGCAGTCCTAACGCATCATTTTTATTATCAGCGTGAATGTTAAAATCCCCGACAATTAGTGCATTATCAAAATTAACCATTAGTTTGGAAAGGAATTATGCAAATTCTTTTAGGAAATCGATATATGGCCCTGGCGGTCTATACACAGTATCTAAGACAAGAGATTTCTTTTGTATATCTGGCGGAGTAACATTAAGCAAAAGTATTTCAAATGAATTGAACCTGTATCCTGTTTTCTAAATAACATTGAGAATATCACTGTATATTGTTGCAACACCACCACCACGACCACTCTGATGGGGGTCATGCTTGTAATAGTAGTTTGGTGGAGTAGACCCATTTAGACCAATATAATCATTAGGTTTTAGCCAGGTTTCTGTTAAGCAGAGTACATCAAAACTATTATCTGTGATCATTTCATTCACAATAACTGCTTTCGGTGTAAGTGATCTAATGTTTAGGAGTGCGAGCTTTAAAAATGATTACTGTTCATATATTTTCTTTTTTTTTTTGGTTTAATTACGATCACATTATTTCTAGATCCTGCATTAAATTTATGTTTTGACCTCACTATTCGGGGAACAGACACAGTCTTTATACACTGGACAGCGCAAGTACTATGGTCTAAGCATTCAGAACATAAGCCATCGTAGCAATCATTTGAGAATGTACTAGTCAGATGGAGCGTAGCATCCTTGAGATGTTGTCCGACAGCAGTTGGGGTGGAGGCCATCAGCATGGAAAAGCCTAGAACGCTCCCAGAAAAGATTCCAGTTATTCACAAAAAGCGGTTTCTGTTCTTTCTGTTCTCCAGTTCGAGCTCATTGCAGCTCGAACGTGTCCTCACCTGCACTCAAAGGTAGACACAAATTCACCATTAAAGCAAGTAACTAGTGGTGTGCATTGACACGGCCCTCACAATTCGATTCAATTACAATTACCCAGGTAACAATTCGATTCAATTCGATTCTATGATGCATTGCAATGCATCAAAATTCTACTGCACAAAAGGCAATTTTTCATCAGTCATGAGGCAATACAAGCAGATGTTAAACAACAGATTTTATTGGCTGCTATGTGTCTCCTGTATCTTTGACATAAAAGTTATTAAGTAAGTGATTAAATAAAATGTTATTACATAAAATGGTACAGGGTATTAGATATGGCATTTTCAAACCTGAAAATGAAAACAATCAAAATAAGTGCTTTCAGTGCTTTGAATTAGAAATGTTTCTCTTCTCTGCTTAAGAACCATTTGAAATTAAATAAATAAAGGATGCCAATGATCAACATGGTTTGTGACGTTAGTTGTATTGCCAATAGGGATGTCCCGATCGCGATCGGACGATCTGTAATGCGCAATTTGTCAGTAAAGCCGGTCATGTAATCAGCGGTAAATGGCATCAGATGCGTGATTTCATATTGAGCCATATATACAGCCATTGTTCTCTGAGGAGCTGCGCAAAACCATGTTTATTATCAGCGTGGATTTGCGCAGCTTATCCGAGAACAACGGCTGTGTGTAGTATATGTGAAATCACACAGCTGATGGCATTTACCGCTGATTACAGGGCCGTGTTTTCTGACAAAACATGCAAACAGATTGGCCGATCGCAATCGGGACATCCCTAATTGCCAACATGCTTGATTTTACTGTGGCAGATTTTACACACTGTGTAAGACTTGTCTAGTTTCCCATTCACTTCATAAAATCCGAAATGTGCCCAGATTTCCAAGCTTTGGGCGCATTTTTACTAACCCGTCTATTGCGGTCATCTCCCTCCGCCTCAGCCATCTTGCTCATTGTTGTTGTTATTCCTCCAGAATCGGAAGTATTTGAAACTTCACAACTTTTTTTTCCGACAGAAAATAAACAGTGACATAATCGATTATGGCACTTTGCCGCATCAATGCTGAATCGTTCATGCCCCGCATCGCGATGCATCGCAGAATCGATTATTGTTGACACCCCTACAAGTAACTGTGAATAAACAACGGTAATGTGTGCAAATAGTGTGTAGACAATGCTAACAAGGTTAGCGGCTGGTGGTGCTAACGGGCTATGAGCTAACGGAGTCAGCAAACCAAAACTAAAATAGTCTAACAGAGTAATCCGGTTGTTTTAGGCGTAAAATACAACAGGTGGTATATTCACACTTTATAAGAAACAAAAATGATGGTTTATAAAATAGATTTGTAATTGAAAATAGACAATAAGTAATTAACTTAAGCGAGCTCCCGTTTGTCTCATCTGTCTCGCTGACACCTCACTGAATGAACAAAAACAAATGCTTATTTCCCCTATATTTACATTTATGTACAACACATTTAGCTATCAGAAGTAATGAGCTTGGTTGCTTTTCTTATATATAAGAAATATATTTTTTGTAGTTGGTGTCAATCTTTTGGTTATTGAGCCCTTCTGTTGACACAGTCTTGAAGGAGGTGCATTCATTATCTTGCCTTGACTCAAAGCTATCATCTTTATTGTGTGTGTCTGTGGATGTGTGTGAGGCAGCGCATACTCAGCCTCTCTGTTGCCAGGAAACTGAAGCCTGAGCCTGTAAGACACATGGGGGAGGGTTAGAGAACACTGGTGGAACTGGTGGAATTTTGTACCAGTATACTGTGAGGATAGTAGGTTGAATCTCATAAAACGTGGCACAAAATTCCAGGTCAAACTGTACCGTACCATAATTAGAGAAGAAACTTATATATATATATATATATATATATTTTTTTTTAGGACAGTAAAGACTTTTGCATTGATACATTTCATGACAACCACAATTTGAGACTCTTAACCACTTATTCTCAGACATGTCAAAATACAAATTTTTGTAATGTTTGCTAGAAATTGTTTAATTATGGAAATAAAATGCTCCTAATATGCTCCTAGCCTCTTTATACTGATATAATTTACCCTTGTTTACATTAATTATCATTAGGCAGTTTGTGATGCTGTCATGAGATTTCAGTGAGATTTGTTATTAGTTTTGAAATAATGAGCTAAATAAAAAAAATAGGATTCAAATTTACTTTAAAATATTGGTGCTTGTTAAGGCAAATGTCACTGTTATTTTTGCTCATACACAGGGTTATAATAAAATATAAATATCTAGGGAGTAAAGAAAAGGAAAGGACAGGACAGGACAGGAAATACATACATTTCCTGTCCTGTCCTTTTCTGTCCTATCCTGTCCTTTCCTTTCCTAGATATTTCTATTTTATTATAACCCTGTGTATGAGAAAAAATAACAGTGACATTTGCCTTAACAAGCACCAATATTCTAAAGTAACTTTGAATCCTATTTATTTGAAGTAGTAATATATATATTGAAATATATATATTTATAGATTGATAGTTAGATAGATAGAAAGATAGATAAGATCACATCAGCAGTACAGAATAACATGTCTGGTGTGCCAGAGCTTCAACAGTTTTTAGTGTATGTGTCTCGGGCTACTTGACTGTTACCCTGTTCTCTTTAAAAAGCGGTAATGAGATGTTGTGTTTCAATAATGCATATGAGATCATTCTTTGTTCGACTGGTTGTGAAGTGTCTGGACCCCCCCAGGGTTGTGTAGTGTGTGCACACAAACTTTGAAGATGTCTCAGACATGACTATAGGATGTTGACTCAAGTACACATGAGCCAGGAGTAGCATGAACATCCAAACTAGAGAATCTGACAAATGTTGCATGTTGCATCACACACCTGCTGTAAGATGACGGCTCTTCCCCCCCTGGTAGAATGGGCCCTAAGTTCTAGATCAAGGGTAGGCAGTCCTCAGTCCTAGAGTGCCGATGTCCTGCAGAGTTTAGCTCCAACCCTAAAAAAAAAAAAAAAACTTATGCCAATGACTAGTGATGTGGACATAAATATGAAGAGCATGTATTGGACGCAGTAAGTGAAGACTTTATTGCTCCTGTTTCGTGAACGGTGGAGGACAGAAAGCTTCAAGAATGACCAGATTTATGGTTGAGAATGGAACTTTCAGCAGATAATCAGGGTGAGTGAGCGAAATGACTTTCACCAGCACCGGGGCTAAGCAGGATGGCGAGGTTGCAAGAGCCTGGAATTCTCTTCAGAGAAGTAATAACTATTAGAAAAGAAAAAGAAATATATATCTTTATGGTCAGAAACCTGACAGGCACTGACTTTAGTGTTTCAAAGAGGGTGTCAACCGGACCCTCGAGCACTAGCTTAGTCCGACAAAGGGACTGTCACTCTAGTGGATGGCCACGAATGAAGTGGCATCAGAGTATAGCAAGCCAAAATCGCAGCCTCATAGATTCTGAGAGTACAAGGACATGTGTCTGAGGACAGTCTCTCTTGCAGAAACTCCAGCACTAGGCTAGGCCGAATGGAAGAATCTGATACTGATGAGCTTCACCTTGAAAACTTCCTGTGTTGTGGCAAGATTTCTTTGCAAAAGTAAATGTACTTGAGATCAATTGCCATGAACCAATCCCCCAACTGGATTTGAGAATCAATCATTTTGATTGTAAGCATTTTGAACTTGTATGTTCTGAGGTAGCGGTTTAACCCTTGAAGATCCGATATTGTATTCAATCCCCTTCTTTTTTGGGTATCAGAAAATAACGTCTGTAACAGCCTGTTTTTCTGGCAAGAAACACATTATATGGCCTCTTTGTCCAGCATCTCCTCCTCCCGGTACAAAGATGCGAGAGGAATACGGCTTACTCCTTGATTAACTTACCTCATTATGGAGAACTGAGAAAAAATGGAGAGACCGACATAGGGAACTCTTCGCTAAAGCATTTAAAAGCAGTATTCAATTAAGAAATGTCATCTTAATAATGCTGTTATTCAGTCCCGAGCAGTAAATGTTTCTGTTTTTATTTTATTCTTAAGGTCATATCACATAGACAGCAGCAAAGGTACTGTTTATTATGCTGATATGACTTCACACAGATTGAATATAAATGTGTGATTTCTTCCCCAGATGTTTACTTTCACAAACATAACTGACTGTGTTTTTGTAACATATGCATGTTTTTTTAACAAACTTGTGTGTGAAAGAGAACATAGTACTCATGTCACATGTCACTCAGAACCTGAAATCTATCCATCACTAGTAAAGCACTACTTTTCCATGCAATGCAAACATGGTGATTAACAACTGATGGAAGTCTAACCGTTATTTTACATCAATAACAACAATAACAATAAAAAAATGTCAATGCATTTTTGCTGCACATTCATAACATTATTCTTTACTTTCCTAACTTCCAAACTTCTCACTCCCACTGTAACATAGTGTCACTAGCCACACCTTTGTGGCTCTCCCCGGAACTCAGCAGTGGGAACCATCGCCCGAATACTAACGTTCCTACCTGGACTCTTTTCACTAGGGGTGTCAAAATTTATCGTTTCTACGATGCATCGCGATGCAGACGAGGACGATTCGGTATCGGTTCAGTAATAGACCATAACCGGTTATAGTTTACTGAAGCTTTTGATGCCACATACATGCTTTGTTGCAGTAGAATACAAGGGCTCACACCAGTTTCACACGGCACACGTATTTTTCGGCGCTCATGTTAACAGATGACAGCTTTCACACAGCACGCACGGGCGGTGCAGCAGCTTGTAGCAGGACCGGCTGTGCCATGATAGTTTCGGCCATAGAGTCTATATTTTTCTGGCCCGCTTATACGCTGAATTGAAGTGAAAGTGCGTTGTTCTTGATCTAAACTGATTATCTAAAAGATGTAGTACTTGTGACAGATAATGCGTCGAAGATGACCGCTGCAGCTCAATTCGGAACATTCTCTCACGGTAAATGCTTTGTGCATACAGTGAATCTGGCATTGCAGCGCGTGCTTAAAGTGGCCGTGCTCTCCCGGCTTTTGGCCACCGAATATCAACATTCCTCAACATTCCTCATCGCAGCACTACAGCCACTGTCTAAAAGTCAAACAGTCTTTTTTTAATGCTCCTCTTAAGGCTATTTTGGTTTATAAATTATAATTTCATGTTTATACATTTGTTCAAGAAGTGTGTTTTCATTGAGAAGGTAAAATTAAAGTTTTATTTTATATATCTGACTGTTGTGTTTTTAAAAAAAATATATATACATGTGAATTAAAATTGAAAATTGAGTATGCAGTGCATCGTGATGCATCGAGATATTGTATTGAATCAATGACGTGATAATCGCAATTGAACCGAACCGTGAGACCAGTGTAGGTTCACACCCCTACTTTTCACCCACGCACCTTCCTTGATTCGCTCGCCAGGTGCGGCTCATTTCACAGACTATTTAAACGGGAACTCCGCGTCAGTTCAGCACGAAGTCTTGATTACCCCGGTAACAATTCTGAGCGTTTTACCCTGTTGTTTATTCTGGTTTGATTTTGGATTGTCTTCTGGTTATTCTGATTCTCGCTGCCTGCCCTGATTTATTCTGCCTGTTTCTTGATTACGATTCCTGTTTGCCTTCTACATATCTGTCTACTGTGTACCGACCTTTGCCTGTCTGACTACTCTAATTAAAGCCCCAAATGGATCCAAATGTCAGAAGACTTCACCGCTACTCAAACGGCTGGTCCACTGCCCGTTTCTCAGGCCTCACCGGCATCCACGGTTGTCAGCTCCACCCGCCTGGTGCTTCCAGAAAAATATAATGGCGCTGCAGGAAAATGAGATGATTGCAGTGTGAAATCTACATGAACCAGCAACCCAACTGCTTCTCCACTGACGATGCCAAGGTATCACTTATTGCTTCACTTCTCACCGGGAAAACTCTCAACTGGGTCACCGCTTTGTGAAGAGGATGCATTCACACCAAAGCTTTGATAGACTTTTGTTAGGCAGCTGGGAATTTCATTGATCTCGAGTTTGCCACTAAATACTGCATTCCTCTCATTACATGCTCCATGACGGTGTCCGTGGCAGCCCTCGACGGCCAACCTATAGGGTCTGGAAGAATCACCCAAAGCACCCAAGAGATCACCCTAATCACCAGCTCACTTCATTCGAAAAGGATCAGCCTGCATGTCATTCATTCACCTGACCATCCTCTCATTCTAGGCCAGCCTTGCCTTGAACATCACAGCCCTGGAAAACTTATCAAATCGCTCATTGGTCTCAAACATGTCAAGAACAGTGTTTAACCAAGACCGAAAAGATCCCTTACATTGTGCACCTCCCACTCGACCAGCCTCAGTAACTCACCGACCTACCCTCACAGTATCATGACCCGCTGAAAGCCTTCAGCTTAGAGTAGGCCACTCAACTTCCGCGGGGCAGAATCTTTCCCCTCTCACAACCGGAAACTGAAAGCATGAATCAATACATCCAAGAGGAACTAGCCAAAGGCTTCATCAGGCCATCCACATCACCCGCTTCGGCTGGCTTCTTCTTTGTCAAAAAGAAAGATGGAGGACTTCGACCATGTATCGACTATCGGGCCTTGAATGATATCACAGTTAAGTTTAAATATCCCCTGCCTCTCGTGCCTGCTGCCTTGGAACAACTTCACTCTGCCCGTCACCTTACCAAACTGGACCTGGGCAGTGCTTATAATCTCATTCGAATTTGTGAGGGGGACGAATGGAAGACCGCCTTTTCAAACACTAATGGGCACGATTTCTACAGACGATTCATACTTAACTTCAGTAAAATCGCATCACCCCTGACTAATATGACCCGCAAGGGAACTAAACCCTCCTCCATCATAGTCGCTCCAGTGCTATGGGATTTTATGAACGAGATAACTGAAGCCCAGGCCACTGATCCTCTACCTCCTGAAAGTCCTCCCGGTAAAACTTATGTCCCCGAAACTCTCTGTGAACGACTATTCCACATGATTCACAGCAACCCAAGTGCCGGTCACCCAGGAATCCTGACCACTCAAGAACTCACACCCAATCGGTTCTGGTGGCCTACTCTGCTCACAGACATCTCCCACTTTCTCAAAACCACTCCATCTCCAAATCCTCATGTTTACGACCAGCCGGCCTTCTGCAACCACTACCTATCCCACAATGCCCTTGGTTTCACATCGCTGTCGACTTTATAACAGACTTACCTGCCTCATATGGTTTCAACACTGTGCTCACTATAGTCTATAGATTCTCTAAGGCTTGTCATTTCAACCACCCATGTTCCCCTCGTCAGGGGAACCCTCAGACTTACCCGCAGTGGACCTAGGAAGATCCTAGGAAGAATATCAATGTTCTTCTACAGACTAAATAAATGTGCTAATAAAGTTGTTTTAACATTTTATACATCTAGACCTGCCTGCATAGTGTATATATATATATATATAAGTATAGTATATGTGTTGCACATAAATCATACTCATCTCAAAGCTAATGGTACAGTACATAGCCCAGAAGCATAAGGGTGGTGCAGCCTGCCTTGTTATGGGTTCTGAGGACCCTTCAGTGGTATGGCTCATTGATTTTCTGTACTCTGCCGGGACTACTTTAGTGCACTTCACATAAGAGGGGGGAAGGTCAGTGACATCAAACTGACAGGATACCACAAAGTAACAGAGACAGGACACTCAAGAGACACAGAGGCCATTTTTTTTCAGGATGAATCAGCTAATGATAATGGGTCAATGACAAATAAGGCTTCTAAAATGGTATTTAAAAGTGGTATTTAACCATTTCTACTAACTGCTTGGTACTAATGGCGTCAATCTCTCCATCACTGACATTTCTCCACTGTATATACATTCAAAACATAGAAATATATAATGTTAAACTGATCTATTAAACTGCAGGTTTGAATCCTGTGTTACTATGGTTCGACAAAACAGTTCAAATCCATGTAAAAGGAAATTGAAATGGCACAGTTGCATCAACAAATGCATTTTTATATCTGTTTTGCATTTGTTAACACTCTCGGGTTTAAGGTTGGATTTGGCATATTTCCAACATGACAGATCATTAACTATTAACAGGTCACAGATATTTAAATTCTGAACCACCATAATACATACCTATATCAGCGTAATAAAAATGTGCAAGGGTTCACATTGATTCAGTGTTTTAGCACCACTTAGTGGACATTTCTCTTTGAAACCGAGGTGAAATGTATGTAAAAATTGTGCTGCACAAAAAGTGCACAGAGGTATATTTTTATTATTTAGAGGTTGATGTTTGGGTACAATTGTTCTTATTTAAGCTGATAACCATATTTTACCTATTCAAAGGCAAACGAAGCAACCTCAGCGTCCAATTGGAGGCCTTCTGCTCCTTGAGTTCTTTCCAGTGCTGGAAAGCTCCTCTGATATTTTCACAGGTCCTATTTCTTTGCCTTATCGTAGCTTCTTTTGTTCTGCAGATGTTTTCCTCTTTTTTTTTTTTTTTTTTATCTGCCATCTTTATATTTCTGTCTTTTGGCTAATGTCCATCCTGCACACGGAGTACTCTCTCTCTCTCCTCCACACGCCCCTTACTGTTGATTGGCAACAAGTTTGTTTTGTTACTCGGCCTGAGTCTAAAGCGTTTTTGAACAAAATTGCATATCTGTCCTTTAAAGACCAAAATCAGATGACTAGTCTAAACCTTTTATACAACTGGCCCCTGGAGTTGATTGTAAATATGCCATTTGCATTTGGTACCTTTTGCTCCAAACCACATCATGTGGTTAATTGAGCATGCAGGTGGAACAGACAACAGACACGGAGGACAACAGTGGTGGGTGATCAGAGAATTCTCTCCATGGTAAAGAAAAACCCATTCACAACATCCATCCAAGTGTACAACATTCTACAGGAGGTAGGTGTGTCATTATCATGACTTCACGAGAACAAATACAGAGGTTTCACCACACGATCACTTCATGAAAATCATTCTTTAGAACACTGAAATTAGGATCAACCTCTACAAGAATGAGTAAAAAGTATAAAGAAGGCTTGGAACAGCTCATGATCCAAAGCATACAGCATCATCTCATGAAAAATGGATGGAGCAGTGTGCTGGCATAAGCATGCATGGCTTCCAGTGGCACTGAATTACTGCCATTTATTGATGATTTGACAGAGGAAAGAAGCAGCTGGATGAATTCTGAAGTTTTCAAAGATCATTATACTGCATTTCATAGTACTAGTGTACAATGACCCAAAACATGCTGCAAAAATTACCCAGGAGTTATTAATGGTAAAAAATGCAATATTCTGGAATGACCTATTTCTATGCTGGTACTTATACTTTTTCTCTTTTATTGTCAGGATGTACAGTATTGTAAACTGTCTAGACACATTCAAGACTGATTTTACATTTGATTTCTTCTTAAGTAAAAAGGATGTTACACAGTAATATATCCTAGAAACAGACTTCAGAGTTGTTGTTTTTTTTTCTTTTTATGAATCTATTATTCAGTTTGAATTTATTGAATTTATTACAAATTACACAAAATCATTCCACAAACATAAATCCTGAAACTGTTGTTTGCTTTATTACTACATAAGAACAACAATGGTTGTCTGATTCATCAATCAATGAACATAAAATTATTGTGATATGTAGTTCATATGTAATTAAGACATTATTTACTATGATATACTAAATCAACAATACATTGTTGAAGTCTATTAAAAATGTGAAAGCAAACACTCAGATTGAAAATGTTAACTTGTTAGCAGATCTGAGGCCTTAAAACTATACAGGTCTACCGAAAGGATGTGTTCTCAAAACAGCATCTGTCTCCCTCTAGAGGAAATCCACTATTGTCCAACACACATATAATTCTGCTCATATATCACTTGTAGTAATCTACCTGGATCTAAAGCATGATTTGTGTATGTATATGTGTGTGGGCTTTTTTTTCCTCAATTAAATATATGGTTTAAATGCATAAAAGATGCCATATACATAAACTTATTTTATATATATATACTGACTGTATACATAATAACCTTGTATGTATAACTTTTAACAAAAACATTTGTTTGTAGTGCTATCAACCGATTAATAGTGATTACTCACATCAAAAACAAAAGTTTCCGATATACATGCATGCAATTGTCCCACGACGCAAAGGGGAAATTATTGTATTTTATTCCTAAGGATCCTGATTGATGAAAAAAAAAAGTATATATATATATATAAATGTACATAATTTAGATTATATATATATATATATATATATATTGTGAACCGTGGCGCTAGAGAGCACGACAGACAACAGGAT
>JAUCMT010000538.1:0-12103 GCA_032357475.1 Enteromius thamalakanensis
AAACACTGCACAAAACAGCGTTGCTGCAACCGACTTCGACTATGCTTGTGGCCTATGGTGGAACAAAATTGAAGCCAGGTGTGACCAACCTTCAGTGTGTCATGCCCAAAGTGCAAGTTTGCTTACCTTTTTACATCACCAGCCAATCGTCCATTCCAATACTTGGTAAGGAAGCATGTGAACAGATGCAACTGCTGAAAACAGTTGAGACTGTTGTAATCAAGCATTTCATCTCTAAAAAGGTGCTGATAACACAACATCCAACAGTTTTTGAAGGGCTTGGTCAGTTTCCAGGTGAACATCATATTCATGTCGATCCGAACGCAGTTCTGAAATCAGAGGTCAGTCATTTCTTTTGATTGTCGATTACATTTCAAAGTTTCCTAAGGTGATGAATATCAAAGACAAGACAGCACGCACGTGATTGAAAAGATGAAAACAGTGCATGCAAGGCATGGCATTTCAAAAGAGCTTGTGTGCGATCATGTACCCTTTGCCAGCTATGAAATGAAAAAATTTACTGCCGAGTGGGGCATCAAGGTGACACACTCAAGTCCAGCCAATCCTCAATCCAACAGGTAGGAAAAAAGAACAATTAAAACTGTCAAACAGGTCCTGAAAAAAGTGTAATAATCAGGAGTGGATCATCACCTTGCTCTTCTCTTGCTGAGAAATACTCCTATAACTGGTACATCCTACTCACCGGCTCAGGGAAGAGTTCTAAGGAGCACCTTACCAGTGTCCAGTGAAGTCCAGCGACCAACTATTCCCAAAGGTGTTCATCAGACACTCCAAACCCTGCAAAAGAAGCAAGCGTGCCATTACAATGTAGGAGCAAAATCCCTTTCAGAACTAAATGCTGGACATACTGTACACATCGAAATGGACAGAGGGTGGCAGCCACGTCTCATTGTTTCAAAAAGAGATGAGCCAAGGTCATACAATGTTGTCAATGAAGCAGGACGACAGTTTCGACAAAGCAAAACAAATCACAAGTACAGATAAATATTTGATCTTGTGGATGAGATCTTGTGGATGAGACGATGATACCCACTCTCACATCCCTGGGGCACAAGAAGTGACAAATCGGTCTATAGAGTGTGTTCCAGATCCACCTATGCACAACAGCAGTACCACAGCCACCAGGAGTGGTTGGGGTTTGAAAGTTCCTGTGAGGTTCCAGGACTACTGTATGAACTAACTATATATTTGCCTAGTAACTAAGGTTGCGCATGCTTAAGCTTTAAACTGCTTATCTGACACAGTATTTGCTATAAATAAGAAAGAAAATTACCCTGTTCTGTAGACTTTAAGACAAGTGTTCGGTGTTCATATATTTTGTTTGTCTGTGAAAGAGGGCGATGTGGTGCAGTGTTACATGTAAAGAAGATGTAATTACATATTGACTCCACTAGAGAGCCACCTTGGTTTTGACTGTGTGTTGCTACTGGGTCTGATGTGAGTGTGAGAAGAAGATCCACCAAATGGTTAGCAGCGTGAGCTGCTGGTGTTCTGTAAAACAGTTATTAGTAATAGAGTTATTCCTCTCCATGTGCAGTCTATAATATACACTGCATAAGATGAAACACTACACAAATGAAGAAGGAAGACGAAAAACTCTAGTTTATGAGGCTCCTCATTTTTCCTCTGAGATGGGTATGTTAACTGATGATAGCAGCATTTAACATTAACATTAACACTAACGTTAACATTAGGCTATCGTCGCTAGCTGCTACACACAAGACGTTCACGTTCACTGTTTGTAACATCACCACCACAATTGTTTTATTTTATTATTAAAATCCATAAATAACCCTAGCCCTAGGTCTAAGTGGACACACTAAATATTTGTTAATATTAATATATATTAATATTATTGTTGATATTAATAATATCACATTATGCATTTTTCCCCCCTATACAAGTCTATTATAAGGAAACAGCTTAACGTGGCTTAAAGGACGAGGGGAAACCAAACTTCTGTCAAATTTTAGTCATAGTAAAGACTTGCCACTGTCAAAAGAACAAGCTATTATTCTGCATATAAAGTGAATAATATCACGTTTAAGCATTCACCCATTAAGGAAACAGCTAAACATGATTTAACATAACGTACCTTAACAATGACTTGCCACTGTCAAAAAAACAAGCTCTCATTTAGCTTATAAAGTGAATAATATTATGTTAAGCTGTGCTCTTATAATGGACATCTATGGGGGAGAAAATGTTTAACGTGATATTATTCACTTTATCTGTTGAATATGGGCTTGTTCTTTTGACAGTAGTTAATTAATGTTGCTTTCTGATGTGTTGATATTACACAGAAGTCTGCATACCCTGTCTGCATACCCTGCAATTGAGTATTTCCGGTTTCTGTGAGAAAGGTCTATCCAGGACAGAAAGGCATTTTTAAAATCTGTATTTTTAAAATCTTTGATTCCTTGGAGGCAATTATCAGTGTCACGCCGTATGTGTGCTCTGTGTTTGTTTCTCTGTAACCATGTCATGCGTCCATGTGCATGTGTTTATGTTTTCATTCTGTTCCCCCATGTGCTATAACCCCGCCCTTGTCATTAGTGTTTGATTATCTGCCAGCTGTCTTTCCTGGGTGTATTGTCTTTAGTCTTTGATTGGTCTGTGTATTTATGTCACTCCCTGTCACAACTTCAATGTCGGATGTTAACGTTACATGTTGGCTGTTTTGCTCAGCGTTGCTCGCTGCACTTTCCTTGTTTTGTTTTGTAATAAATGTCAAGTTTGCATTGGATCCCGGTCTCCATGTTCTCACTGCTAGCAAGAAAGCGCGGATGCGAGTATTATCAGCCGTCCTTCGTGACAATTCATAATGATTGCCATTTATTTATTGTCCATATGCTTGAATGCCAATATATTTAAAACACTGAGCTTCTAAGATTCTGCAAGACTGTGAAAAACAAAATGTTGTTATTCATCCTGACATATTCTGTTTGAACTGTTTCTCTCTCTGTCCTTTTAATTTTTAGGTGTCACAAGAAAAACTATAAAAGGTAAAAGGAAATATAAAGAATAAAAAGTTCTTAATTTTAGTGATGTTTTTACAATTCTCTCTCTTCTCCTCAGCCCAGAGCTGTGGGGTTTCTTCACTCAGCACTGGTGTTGTAGGGGGTGAGGGTGCAGCTGTAGAGAACAGGCCTTGGCAGGTCAGTCTACACAGATCTGGCCTTCACTTCTGTGGAGGGTCCCTCATCAGTCAGGAATGGGTGCTCACTGCAGCTCACTGTGTTTACTACTTGTAAGAACACAAAATATATGAATAAATCAAATAATTTGTGATTTCATGTGAACATACAGTCTTGTTTTATGAGAGTTTTCTAACTCAGTCTTTTATTTGGATCTGCTTCAGATCCCCAGACTCTGGCCTGAACTGTAGTGTTTATCTGGGTGGACAGAGCCAAAACATATCGGTTTCCAACCCACATGAGGTGAGTCGAAGTATCCGATCCATCATTCCACATCCAGACTACAACCCCATCCAGTTCACCAATGACATTGCCTTGCTCAGACTGAGTGAGCCAGTTAACTTCACCAGCAACATCAGCCCAATCTGCCTTGCTACTAATGACAGTGTCTTTCACAAAGGCACCACCTGCTGGGCCAGTGGATGGGGAGAAACCGGCTATGTAGGTAATTTGACACACTTGACCACATGTAATGCGCCACGCTGCAACAACTAAAGTCTCATGGGAGGTGCAAGCTCTATAACATGATGCTGTTTCGTTTAGTTTTCAGTGCATTTGACTTCCTAAACATGGTTCTCTCACTCTCAAATGCTTCTACTGGCTGTTTATTGTTGTAGATATGCAATGCAGAGAGATAAGTGACATCCTCTTCTGGAGATGGGGCCGGGATATGCAGCTCATTTGCATTTAAAGCCATGCACTCCAAAAACATTTTACAGCTGTTAAAATAAATGATCTGTTGGGTATTTTGAGCAAAAATTTCACAGACACATTCTGGGAACACCCATGACCAATAAACACTGCATCATGTAAAAATTCTGCAATATCGATTTAAAAGCATGTGTCCCAATGAGATGAGATAAGACTATGAATCTCATTAAGTTTAGCTTCCAGTTCATGCAGAACTTTACCTAAATTGCGGACTGCTTTTTCAGTGTTTATAAATGTATAATGATTTAACTCTGCTAGTGGTTTTACAGTTGTGCATTTGACACCAGCTTCATCCTGTGATTTGGTACAATTGGAATTTCAAAGAATTATTACGTTATTCTTTTCCAACCATTATTGCCTGTGTTTTGGTCTTTTTTTCTAACTTAGACAACTTAGACAGTAATAATGGATGTGCAGACAGAGGCAGTGATGTAGATGATGAGGGAAAGACTGATATACAGTGCCCAACAGCTAGATATATTGGGTACCAAGGCTTATGTAAGCTGAAGTCAGTGCAGAATTAAGATCATTGTAAGGTTCTAACCATAAATTAATTTATTGTTTCAGACAATTAATGCAATCAGAGTTATGTATAGAAAATGGCTCTTCCAAGCATAATAATGGCAGTTAAAAAAGTTCACCCATCCATCATCAAAAGTGCAAAATTAAATGGATGGTTTCCTCATAAGGGAATATTATGCCATTAATTATTTATAGAAATAATTTTATATAAATTTATATAAATATTTTTGATAAAATCAGAGAGATCTTTGACCCTCCCATAGACAGCACGGCTCCAATCATGATCATGGTCCAGAAACGTAGCAAGGACATCAGTCAATTTTTATCTTTCTTTTCTTCCTTAAAAGCCTGTTTCTTTTTTTATTTATTGTTAATTATTTCTTTTTGACATAACACTAAAGGTACTTCTGGAACTCTGAAGGAAGTGAAGATGAAAATAGTGGGAAATAAGGAGTGTAACTGCATGTTTCAAGACTTCCCACACTGGGACATAACAATCACTCCAACAATGATCTGTGCTGGAGGAGAGACTGACGAAGGAACATGTTTTGTATGTTACAACAATTTATGAATAGAAGTTTCAAATAGAAGTTTCAAATAGATTTTTGTACAGCATGTTCAGCTCAGTGGTGAGGCTACATAAGGGTCAGGGTGGCACTGACCCACACAAATTGACGAATGGTCCTGTACATTTATGTGAAAGAATAGGGTATGTGTTACATATTGTCTGCAATAATATTGTTTTTGTTTGTTTTTTCGTTTTTCGATGATGTATTACTTGACATCATCCATATCACAAAAACCTAACAAAACACCCCATACATAGTGCATGCAAACATTATGTGAATAAGTGTGTGTGTGTGCATTTAAAGTAGCTTCTTTCACAGCATGATTCATTCTATATTAATTTCAAGATATGGGGGGCAGAATGGTAAATATTTACAGAATTTAATTAATCAAAATCCCAAGAAAAGTGCTATTTTTTCCTCCCAAAACAGCATGATTACAAATGTGAAACAAGTTAATTAGACTTCCATTTTAAACAATATATTGCCAGTTTTTGCTCAGTTTTGCCAACAAATATAATTTTAATGTCCAACCACAACGTTTAGCATCTTTGAGCAATCATGATTCGTTTTTTTAAAGGATCACCTGTTTAAATGATTCGGTTAAAAAGCAATGACTCACTTATTAACAATAACTTGCTGACATCTACTGGTGGTTTTTATTTCACATTTAAAGTATCGGTAACACCTTACAATAACTACACACTATGAATCATTAGTTAAGCATTAGTTAATACTAAATTCATCAAGTTAAAAACCATTGTTCCAACATTATTATACATTAGTAAGCGGTTAACAAGTTATGTTATGCAGCTATAAATGCCTTGTTCTTGAGCATATATATGTTTAATAATTTTATTTTCATACTTTATTAATGATCATTTAAAAATGTATAGATTATTTAAATATACATTAATAAATCTTATTATTACGACACATGATAGTTGTCACGAACGGTGCGTGAAGTGAATGGTGCGGACAGAAAGGTGCAGACGAGGGAACTTCAAAATGCAAAACAATTAATAAAAAATTTCAAGTAGAACAAAAAGGCTGACGAGGCAGCAAAAGAGGACACACACGCAGTACGCACAACATTACATCAACATCGACTAACTTGAAAAACACAGGGCTTTAAATACACACAAACTAAAAGATCAAAAGTGAGGACAGCTGGTAAAACACAGGTGAACGAAATCAACCAAACTACTAAACTAAACCAGTTGAACTAAACCAAAAATACACAGACGGGGAGACTAAGACAGACACGAAACATGACAATAGTAGTTGTTCAGTGTGTTAATAAATGCTTTAGCATCTTTTACATTTTTATTAGTTGTATTCAGTATGTATTCAGTATAGTTTGATGTCCTGAAACAATTTTGCTTGTATTCTTCTTGTTTCATTGATACAGTATATGACCAGTTTGTTATATTCATAAAGGGTTAATTCACCCAAAAATTAAATTTGGACTGTGTTTTATTCACCCTCAAAGCATTCTAGGCATATGTGACTTTCATCTTTTGAAAGAATCCATTCAGAGCTATATTAAAAATTGTGTTGGTCCCTCCAAGACTTTAAATGGGAGTAAGAGGCAGTTGTCAACAGATCAGAAGATGTGAAATAAGGCGTGTGCATCCATAATAAAAAATGTCTCTCATACTGCTCCAGGGGGTGAATAAAAGCCTCATGTAGCGAATCCATGCTTTTTGTTTGAACAATATCCATATTTGTTAAATGTAATAAACACAAATGTAATAAAAACATCACATTTTTAAGCAAAGTCATTTTTATTATCAGCCAAAAGCCAAGGTACTATTTCACCAAGGTTCTCTAACTAGAAAATGTTTGGCCTCGCCACTGGTTCAGCTGTGGAGTAGTTTCAGGATAATTATTGTTCCAAAAAAAAACAAAAAAACATAATATACAGTATGTGAAACCTTTTCTCATACAACATCTGACAACATCAAGATCATGTGGTTTCAAAATTCTTTTAAATATAATTTCAGATTCCTCTTTTTCATTTTTAGAGAGATTCTGGTGGTCCGTTACAGTGTAAGCAGGGTTCAGTCTGGATCTTGGCCGGCATCCCAA
The DNA here is from genome assembly GCA_032357475.1 of Enteromius thamalakanensis. Lineage (NCBI taxonomy): Eukaryota > Metazoa > Chordata > Actinopteri > Cypriniformes > Cyprinidae > Enteromius > Enteromius thamalakanensis. The sequence continues at coordinate 7,109 of JAUCMT010000538.1, forward strand.
GTTTTGTGATTCCTTGTGGCTCTGGAATTGCACCTGGCAGCTATGCTAGAGTATCCAAATTCCAAAACTGGATCTTGGAGAATGTTGAGGGGTCATATACTGGATTTGTTACTTTTACATCTGTTGGTGAAGATAAGGACAGCAACTTTCTCTGCAATGAAAATATAGGTCAGCCTGAAACTGGGTAACGTGGATGAATGGGCATATATGTAAATGTAATCTTATATGAAATAATGATGAACAATACTTTCAGAGCATTTTGTAAATTAGGGGGTGTTGAGGTTTGTTTTGTTCCGTTCCAATGTTGTTTTGAACCCCAATGACTTTTACCCTAACCTTAATAATTACCGTATAAATTAAATGGATATGAATGTTTAATAGCAGGTACCCCTTGTTTGATTTTAGTTTATTTATTTAGAGTTTTATTTTAGTCCATACAATGTCTGAGTACAGTATGTATGCAGTGACCCTGTAAACAATATATACTGTAGGCATACTGTCAGAGACAAGAAGAAAAGAAGACATTTTACATCATGTGACAATACCTTTGATGGATGATAATCTGTGAAATATGTAATAAATCATTGTAGTTTTATGTAATCATTTATTATTGTTCTTATTTTTCCCTTTTGTTTTTTTTTTCAGAGATTTTCTACTCATTTGGAAATAGAGACATAAAGAATCCCACTGAAAATGATGGAAGCTCTCCAATAATATTGCTGGAAAAGCCATTCATATATTTTGGACACGTTTATCAACAGATTTATGTAAGCGCATTGGTTAGCACTTTGTTTTACTGTACGTGTAATTTCCCTGGTACATACAGTACATGGTAAATATTTGTACAAGCAAATGAGTGGTAACACAAGGGACCCGAAGTGCATGCACATGCTAACAAAATAAGCTGTAAATAAACACAGCTGTACTTAAAAGTTGTACATACATGGTGATTAGTTTGACACGTGTGCGTTAGAACGGTACACACAAACAAACACACACACACATATATATATACATATATATATATGTGTGTGGATTTGGGGAGTTTTTGCTGTTGTGTGAAAAGTGTAAAGCATTATTAATATTCTGTACCTATACATACATCTTGTATACAAATTACACCTTGACTACATTTCCCAAGTTCAAACATTCAATTATTTTCATTTTACACAGTCTTTTTACAATTTTAGTCAATTTGTAACGTAAGCCTATGTAATTCCAAGCCAGTAGAGGGAGCACTCACCTCTGCACTTTGAGGGAGCGTAACAGTCAGTGCAGAAGTGAGAACTCTCTCTGCTGGCTTGGCGTTACAATATATTTGTTTGTAACTATTTTTCATTAAAAACTGTTTTAAACAGCATGTTAAATGTCCTAACCAATTTATTTATTGTTTTCTTTTTCAGGTTAATAACAATGGCCAGTTGACATTTGAAGAGCCTCTTTTACAGCCAGCACCTAACTATTTGCAGTCACAACTCAACAGAGACATCATTGCTCCACTTTGGACAGATATGGACAACACTGTCAATGGAACAATCTCCTATCGCCAGGTCACCAGTGGTGGACTCTTAAGAGCAGCTTCAAACCACATAAACCAGTATTTTCCAAATCTAAACTTCACTGCCTCATGGCTGTTCATTGCCACTTGGGATAAAGTACCGTTTTATAACAACTCACAATCAGTAAGCTATCTTTCACTGATATTACCTTTCTTCCAGGTGTTTTTTTAAGTAATTTAGTGTCATATCCTGAAATGTAAATAATTCTAATTTGCTGTTGCGTCTCTAAATAATAATTTTTTTTTAAAATCTTTTTTTTTGAGTTGTTTAAAATTTAGAGGACGTAGTCCTGTCTTTTTAGATTGGTTGGATTTACTTAGTGAAGTTTTTGCAAATAAACTAATTTCGAGTAGGAGTGCGGTCGATTAATCACAGCTGGCATCACCTAATCAATCTCCTCATTACACCTGTCCAATCAAATCCCCTTCTACCCACTATAAATAGCCTGTTCTCTTTCCTTCCACATTCCACCTTTTACGCAATGTTCGGAATTGCTCGACCGAAACACATCTCCACTGCCTTCCTCTATGAGGACCAGATTCCTCAGCCTGCCTTTACAACAACCTGCTACCGCTGTAACTCAACACTCAGCCGGTCTGAACCTCTACGAGGCTTTCTACTTGAGGCCTTGCCCACGAGTTCTCAGATCCCTTTCATCGCGCTATCCGGCAAAGGTGTTCAAGTGAAAGAATCCTCATTACTTACTACTCGCCAGCCCGCCGCTATTTTCCTTAGCCCGGAAGCAACAAGTTCAGTGTTGCAACTTCCCTATCACAAACAGCAAGGTAGCGCAGAACTGGCCGGCGCCGCCGGATGACGTCTAACGCAAGCTGCGCCGGCTCTGCCAGATGAAGTCTTACACAAGCCCCGCACACGTGACGCCAGCACGGCATTTCTTTTTCACTTCTCCTCGGTCATGTAACGTATTCCATGCTCCCAGTCACCCATTTTTAGGTCCATTGATTAATTTTAGTCATTGGATTTATTTTAGTCATTGATATATTTAGCCATTAATTCACGCTGTCAGAATCAAATAAATATTTTCACTGGCCGGAACTGTTTACCAATTTTTCCTACCCGTCCCACCTCCGCAGAGGCATCTCATCCCCTTACCTCCGCAGAGGTCTTTCTCTCTTCTATACCACCTTTATGGAGATTTGCCAATTCCATTAAGGCTTCGCCCGCCTCCGCAGAGGCAGCCCATCCCCTTACCCCTCTCTACCTTACTGTCTCCGCAGAGACTTTTCTCCTTCTAACCTTTGCAAAGGTTCTCTATCCTAAAGCTTCCCCCTTCACGCCTCCGCTGCAGGTACTTTTTACAAAGCTATCCTCCGTCCCTCGAAACTTCCGCTGAAGTTTCTCTACCGTACTGTCTCCGCAGAGACTTTTCTCCTTCCAACCTTCGCAAAGGTTCTCTATCTTAAAGTTTTCCCTTTCACGCCTCGGCTGCAGGTACTTTTTACAAAGCTATCCTTCGTCCCTCCCCACCTCCGCAGAGGTACCCCATCCATAGCTTAAACTGGAAATTAGGTGCCGGGCGTCCGGCCAGAGGAGAAATGGACCCGACTAAGCCTGGTTCTCCCAAGGTTTTTTCCCCATTCTATTAGATGGGGTTTTGGTTCCTTGCCGCTGTCGCCTCTGGCTTGCTTAATTGGGGTCACCTGATTTCCAGTAACCATCGTCGTTTCGATACAGAGACCATCTCTGCATTTGATAAATAAAGTGTAATCCCGTCATCTTTAATTACCATCACTCTATTTCCTACTTGATAATGTTCAGTGCTTTGCTACAACCTGCTGACTAATTGCAGTATCCTCTTACCAAGCACTTTTGGGGGGCTCACATCCAGCTGCTGTCCTTATTTAGCTTTTTTGGGGGGCATGAACGGACCGAGCAGGAAGCTGAGCTCTAGCCCTAGCTAGGGTTCAAGCCTCTAGGGTTTGGTGTCCGCCGTCCTCCCGGCTCGCCCCCCCGACAGCACGCCACATATCCTAAACTTTATCCTTCTTGATTAGGAGGAAGCACGAACTCTTGAAGTGAAGTTTTTGCAAATAAACTAATTTCAAGTAGAAGCGCGGTCGATTAATCACAGCTGGCACCACATCACCTAATCAATCTCTTCATTACAGCTGCCCAATCAAATCCCATCCTACCCACTATAAATAGCCCGTCCTCTTTCCTTTCACATCCGGCCTTTTACACATCCCTCCTCCACCCCTTCTCCACCATTTAGCTGCTCCTGCGCCTTCCTTTTCGGGGGGCATGAACGGGCCGAGCCGGACGCCGAGCTCTAGCCCCAGCTAGGGTTCAAGCCTCTAGGGTTCGGTGTCCGCCGTCCTTCTGGCTCGCCCCCCGGACAGCACGCCACATATGCTGAACTTTATCCTTCTTGATTATGAGGAAGCGCGAACTCTTGAAATGATGTTAAATGTTGAAACTATGTTTTTTTTTTACTAAAATTGCTGTAGTAACTGTTACTTTTAAAGGGGTTAGCATGGTTTTATTGCAACAGTCATAGTTAAACCATAGTGATTGTAGTAATACTGGTTGATTTTGTTTTTACTATGTTTTTACTACTGGTAATACTGTAGCAAGGGATATTTTTGTATATACCATGATTTTACTGCAACAATTATAGTTAAACCATTGTAAAACTATGGTTGGTTTTGTTTTTACTGTGTTTTACAGCTAATGATGTGGTAAAATCATGGTTCATTTTCAAAAGACTACAAATAATTGTGAATTATCCACTTATGATCGAAGCATCTGATGAATGTATTTGTATATGTAATATGTTAGATAAAAATATGAATAAAGTTGCAGCTGTTATTGAGAGTAGTATGTTTTATTATAAACCAGCGGCAGCTGCCGCAGGGTGGACTGTACGATAAGCAAAATGTGGTGAACAGCACACGTGCAGAGCAACTTTGGGCGAACGTCCCCTAAACGTCCTGAATGTCCGCTGAAAGTCCCGTGTCCGTCCCCTTGAACGTCCTCGGGACGGAAAGGGGATCCTACACACGGACGTTAGCTGACTCCATTTAGGGGACGTTCTGGGCACCTTTTTTTGTTAGCTGGGTTGTTACCCCCTTGTTCTGTGTAGTGACAGTGTAAGTGTGACATTAAACATTGTAGCATAACAAAAATTTTACATTTTTCGAAGTTGTCAGGAGTGAACTGTATTACATTGCAAGGTTTAAAGACCCTAATTTAACAACACCACCAAAAAAACTAAAGAGTTAGTTTGTTTTCAGTAATAATGACTCGCTAATTTACGTTTGCAGCGCTGTACTCGAATAGCAGCGATATGCCATGTTTTGGTTTTCTAGCATAACGTGGTTAGGTTCATTGGGTTAGCAAGCTATCGGTGCAGTTTGAAAATCAGCTCAAATTCACTTCACTGCCCTAACCTAAGTTTGTTTAGCATACTTTTTTG
>JAUCMT010000539.1:0-12086 GCA_032357475.1 Enteromius thamalakanensis
TCTCGTCATTATACATTACCATTACTCTGTTGTTCTATTTGATAATGTTCAGTGCTTTGCTACAATCTGTATTGTTAGAAGCGCTATAGAAATAAAAGTGATTGATTGATGGAAGAGCCGTATTCACCACAGACAACCTTGTGTGAACCAGAAAGGTTCTTAAGATGTTAAAGGAAACATTTAGAGAAAAAGGCTCTTCTATGGCATCCCGAAGCACCTTTATTTCCCCTTATCTCCCCAAGGACAGCTGCATTACAGTCTTCATTAATCTTCCCTGATACTAATATGCTCCAAGCTGTGTTTTAATTGTGGAAATAATTTCCAAATTACAATTTATCTTTTTTTTTAATGTAGATATTCATATTTTTGGTGATTTCCTCCCCCCTCAAATCATTTTGAAATATTTTTTTTTGTATTATTATTATTTTTTTATTTTTTTTTTTCTCCAGGATTTCTTTTACCCCTCCAGACAGAGTTGTGGCAGTTTTATAGATTGTTGTTGGTCCCGTGCTGTGACCATATGATGCCCATTTTCACCTCCATTGGCCATCTGTGCCTACACCCGCTGGCAGCTCACACTGTGCCCACAGAATCCATTTAGTTTCAATTAACTCTGCTACCATCCTCCCCAGGGACACAGTATTTGTGTGATGACAGCAATATGTATGGTGGCAACTGCTTCTGCATACACTGAGTTCAACTCTCCCCTTCTGGCTTGGTTTGTCTTTCCTAAAATACTTGGTTCTTTTTTTGGCTTTATAGGAAACTTGGACTCTATTAATGCAGCTAAATACTCAATTATTTTGGAAGCTTGGCTGCTTCTGTAGAATGAGAGAAATGATGGGATGCACTTACATGTGTAGAGTACAGCGGGGCTAAAGGTTCCCTGGGTTAAAAGTCTACTTTGATATCATCCTCCCCTAAAATACTAGGTGGCAGAAAAACTTGGCCTAGTACTTAGATGTCTGTGCAAATTGCATTGATCCTTGATGCGATCACAGGTTGATTCTAATATCTAAAATTTGTATAATTTATTTTGTTTTATTGTTTGTTTGTTTTTTTTATATTTCAAGTGGCAGAATTATTGAATATAGTTGAAGACAAATGTCTGCTTATGACATTTTTTTAATGATGGAAGAATATGTAAAATAATACTATTTGTAAAATAAAAGTGCCCCTGCTGTTAAAGGCACAGTAAGTACAGTAATATAATAGTTAACAGACAGCTGTTTATTTTCCATTTGTTAACATATGATTAGATTTAGGTGGTAAATATCATATATTATGTTGGGTGTCCATCTTAGACATAAGCACTATATATAAAGAATTTATTTACCATCTGAATCTATTATTTATCAAAACAGACAGAAAGTATTACAAACTTTGCTAAAGTGATTTATTATTATTATACACTATGGATTATTTTTTTTTTTTTTTTTGCAGAGGTAAAAACTTTTTTATAGCTAAAGTATTTGTATCAATACTTTGTGGCTTTTGTCCCATGCCGCTGAGCCTTTTAAAAGCAATAAAGGAATAGTCATAAACTTTGAACACAAGATTACACTCACAGATTAAACAGGACTAGCATGAATGTATTGCATATATAATAAATATTTAATAATTAATGCAAACATTCCAGAAAATGTTTTAATTGGAATCATGACCTGGGGATGGAGGAGGGTGATTAGTGAAAAGCTGAAGAAGCTTATACTGTAGGTGTTGTGATGGATATTATATCCTGTAGACCTGGATCAGCTGATGTGAGCTTGACCAACACGAGCTGCCAGAACTAACACCACTGTATGCTTTATGTATCTATAACAATATCCCAACCAAGTAAATTGAATTGTAGGAAGTTGGCCTAATTTTCAGTAAAACGCTCATTCAGTTACAAGAAATTACAGCAAAATGCTTTGAAAATGCAATTAGTATTTAGGTAGATCTTCGCAAGAAGGGAAAACAAAGTCTTCCTCTATCTTCCTGAATTTGATTGGTGCTTCAGAACATGAGCTTTTATCTCATTTATTTACTTTCATCTTTTCTCCACTATTATTATCTTTCCTCGGTTCTTCATTATGGGGCTCTTGAAGCATGTCTACGGCATGGATGTGTTTCTTTCTGTCTGATCAGACTTGTACGGCTCGCTCTGAGAGCAAGCCAGGATATAAATAATACGGAATGATAGCAGCTGCGGTTTCCTATACACATTCTCCACATCTCGCCAGGCAGTACATCGACTCCACCCTCATTAGAGATCTGATCCACATGCGCTGATGATAACAGGCTTCAGAATTTGAGACGAGAGATCTGAACTAGTTTCCAAAAGTATGTGTCTTTTTGAAGCCTGATCATGCTGTGAGTGTACTTATGTTTCAAATGAGAGTTACGAAATCAAAATATATCCTGCGATACTGAATGACAGTGTGGACTTCAGACGCATGTGAGCACACTCAGATTTCACAGAGCTTTGATATGCTTCAGGAGACTGAGTGGAGATTGGTTGGTTGTTTTCTCAGCTGAATGAGGGTACATTTGGTGTTACTAAATTATCTTTACAGATATTGGCTTAATCAGACTTCATCCATCAGACAGGTGTATAAACAAGACGGATTCAAAAACCCAACTGCTATTATTATTATAGATTCAGGGCTATTTGTATATGCTTTGATTTTATTATCCACCAAAGTGTGTTTGAAGAGGTTAATGTGTTGTTTAAGCAGCGTTGTAACAAATGTTCAAAAGGAGCATGTACTATTTAACCCTGTCAGTCTCATCGGAAGAGTGTTTAAGTTGGCTGTTTATTGCATTCTTACAATTCTTCACACATCCCTCATCCACCTCTACTTTCTAATTACATAGACATTAATATGGAGCTTTATCCTGTGGAGTTTAATGGAAAGTCTTTTCACAAAATGTGTTTCTGTCGGATTTTGAAGAGAAACCACTGATGTTGGAGAGGAAACCTGGCTCCCAATTACTGTCCTAGTTCATTCCAAACGTGTTCATTTGGGTTGAGGTCAGGTTCTGTGTACTGTAGGCCAGTTGAAATCTTCTCTGTGGACCATGCTTTGTGTATCGGGGGCACTGTTGTGCTGGAATAGAAAGAGCTTTCTCCAAACTGACCGTACAGTATTACTAGCAATGCATTGTTCAAAGATGTTGGTAGGCTGAAGCATTAAAGTCACAATATGTAAGATTTTTGTAATAAAATAACCAAAAACCACTTGCGCAGTGCTATATTGCATGCAGTTCTATACTTACGTTATCTCAAAAGTTCTGTAGGATTTGTAAATTCAAAGAAACTCCAGATTTAAATAAATTTAAACAATGAACCGTCCCTGTTCATTGTCGCCTATCAATGACACAATATCTGCCGTTTCCGCTTATGAATACTACAGGAACAATTGTGGACAAATACGTAAGTGGTAGTTATTAATTGTGCATTTTTATATCAAGGATTGTGATTACACTCTCCACAATCCCAAAAAAACATAGATGTAGGCAAGGGGCGAGACAAGAAGATATTGGAGCAGTCAGGTATTTTAGTCGGGTAACCAAATATTCATTATTCGTTGTGCAAATGATAGTCATGTGCAGGCGGTTAGGTGACAATACAGATATATATAAATGAGCTTTTCATCCATGAGCATGATTCGGTGTTCAACGCCCCTTTAAGATTTCCCTTCACTCGAAGAAACGCCAACCCAGACTTATTGGAAATACGTGCCTCTACATACATTTATGCAAAACGGTAATTATGTACCTTACTGCAGTCTTTGTTGCTGTTTCAAAGTGAAATGTCCAGATAGTACCGCTAAAACACACATTTAATATGTGACTGTGGCACTTTGTATTACAGTAGGTTGTATTATTTTTTTTCAGTTTTGCACAAATGTATGAAGAGACAAGTATTTCCAATGAGCCTAGGTTGACAAAAAGCCAATCCCTGAAGAACAGCCCCATAATATCATTATCCCTTATCCTCCAAAACTTTACAGTTAGGGTTAGGGTTAAGGTTAACCTAACCACACTGCAGTCCAGCAGGCTGCTAAACCTGACTCACCCATCAGGCTGACCAAAGGACTGCGTGATCCGTCACTCCACAGAACAGGTTTCCACTGCTCCCAACACTTGGTATTCTATGTGGTGATGTGAGGTTTGCATGCAGCTGCTCAGCCATGAAAACCCATTCCACTTCACATTATTTGTGCTGCTATTAATGCCTTTGGAAGTTAGAAGCTCTTCAGCTCTGGAATCAGCGGAGCATTGCTGACTTGTATACACCAGTGATCAGATTTACAAAACAGGACAAATTAAAGTTAGAGCGCATTTCTACAAAAGTGGCGGTGGGAGGGGAAAAATCTATGGGTGATTTATTAACGATTCGCACAGACACAGCCAAATCATTTCCATAATGACCATCATAATCTAGCAAGAACAGAGCACACACTTTAAGACGTGCTTACATTGGGCATTAAATAATGGCGCAAATGCCAATAACTTGTTGAGTAAATTGCGTTACATGATACATCTTATATTCTCCTTCCATAAATTGTGCATATAAAATGGAAACCCTCAGCACTAATTCTCCAAAGCATGCTTTTAGTACTATTTCATGCCATAAGACGGTTTGCGCTGATGCAAGCTGTTAGTAAATTTTGTAGGGAGAAAAAAAGTTTGCAGAGGATTAGCGAGAACTCAACAAGAGCTGAATGAGCCGTAGTGAAGTTTGCAGAGGATTACCAAAGATTGTGATGAGTGAGTGATGATAGTGTGCAAGCAGGAGACACGTACTACAAATATGCTTTTTGTGACTGTTGATAAATGGCATTTTATTAAAACCGGCAAAAACCTTTCTGTCAAGTGATATAAATAATTGTTAGTTCATTGTGCATGAATGTTAGGCTATATTTAAAGTTACATAGGTAAAGCCGAGGAGTATTAACGCTGACATGTTGAAAAAGAAAAGAAAAGAAAAAACAGAACAGCATATGTTGTGGTCGAGGCAGTATTGGTCAGTCAGTCTGAATTAAACGGTGACCACTGTAAACTTAAGTGAATTATATGGCAATATGCTTTAACACAAATAACTTTATCTGAATATGTGTGTTTTAATTAGTGTTGACCAAAATTACATTTGACCCAACACTGCTCTGAGTTCTCAGGAAAGAGATGTGTAAAGGCATTATAGCTTGATGACGTCATTAACCAAAGAACTGGCTTTTTGATCCGGTTCAATGAGCCAATCTGTCCAAGAAGAAGAGGCTTTTGGAAGTGAATGGGACTTTAGATCACTAATGATAATTTCACAAACTGGCTTATTTTAAAGGTGGCTTTCCATCACAGTGCCATGCTAGAAATTACTGAGCTGTTCAGATAAACTTGATTTTATTCACCTGTGGCAATAAGTCTGATTGAAACACCTGAATTCAATAATTGAGTTGTGTCCTGTTCTTGAGAATGTTTAAAACACAAATCAATCAATACTTGACTTACTTACTTTCATATCATTATCTCTATCAAGATATAAAACAGCATAAGAGTGAAGAAACAATGACAGAATTTCAGTGTGTAGTTATTTCATCAAAAGTAAAGTTTCACATTATTAATAACAGAATGGCTTCGGGATCAGGTGTAGTATCTTAGCGGTTATTTTGATATTTACTATTCACCTGTAGTGTCTCGCCTTAATCTGAAATAAAATGCAAATATCAGTAGGCTAAAGATATTTACTGTATATATAAATGTAAATAATACATGATTATGTATCAAACTGTACTGTGTGCTGTAAAATAACTAGGGACTTTCCATGGTATATTGATGCTTATGCCCCTGAGGCAGGACCTCCACATTGAGTATATAAAGCCTGGGGCTTGGGAAGAGGAGCCTAGAATAAAGATCAGGTGGACCACAGGCGTCCAGAAGCCCGTTTATCAGTCAGGTCACCTTGTTTAGGGTATATCTGCAAACAATATATTCCTTAATAGGATCTCAACCCCACATTAAAATAATCAATGAATTACTGATTCGCAAGATTATTTAGATATGCTGCTGTTCAATCTCTCTTTGTGGATGAACTGTAACCTCCAACATACTGTATGAGACATTTAAAGCAGAGAAAAAAACTGTTTTACCCAGAAGCATTAACTTTTAACAGCAGTCCCCAAGTATTCAATTCTGAACCATCGCAATACATAACTATATCAACATAATAAAATGTGCCAGGGTTCATGTATTGAATCTCTGTTTTAGTGAAACTCGGTAGACATTGTTCATTGCCACTGCGGCACTCTAAAGTACATAAAAACAGTTCTGCACCAAAAGTGCACAGAGGTACATGCTTTTATGAGACCATGTTTTTGTGCATGCCCACAGATTTTCTATGAAGTGCTTTAAATACTGTATCTGTTGGGCTTCAGATCCTTTTAAAAAATACTAGAGCTTAAGCCTTAGCAACTGAATCTAAATTCTAAACAGTTCAATATCCCAAGTGCTCATTTTCTTCTACGTATATCTCATAAGTGCTTGTACCATACCTCACAGTCTGTCACTTGGTGGTTTTAGAGTTGGATTTTCAATTTCAGCTCTGCGTAACTACTGTCTGAACGGGTGTCACTGTAGAAATGAACATCTCGTCTACTCACGACTAAGAAAAGCAAAAACATACCCTGACATAAATTGCTAGCTAATGTCGCTAGCTGAAATGGACAGCATTGGTGGTTTGCGCCTATAGAAAATGCAGACTTGTCATGTGGACTTGATCAAAGTGAGATATCTTGAGGCTGGCGTCAGTGTTGAATAGCTCTTTATCTGTGTGGGTGAAATCTGCTCTATGATGGGAAATAGCTTGTTTGTTATTGCCAATCTCTGTTTAAATGTTCTGTGGATGCTGGGTTGACTGAGAGAAATTAATGTCAAGGACATTATCACACCATTACAACCCAAACCCATTTCTTTCCCTCAGTTTTGCACATTCACATAAAAGTTGTGGGTTTGTACGTAAATGTGTCTCTCTTTACGATAAGTTTACTTCCAGAACAGCTATTTTATTCTGTATTTTAAGTGTTATCAATACGCGGGGTAGCGTTGACGGTATGTGTGAGCTGTGTGATCTCAGATGTGTGTGTGACTAAGCAATGCATTAATATAGAACGTAATTAAAGGCTCTAATGCACACCGGTGTACAGCAGGTGTGTGTATATTTGGAGCTAGGCGATAGATGATGATGTTAAATGGTATAGAAGGTATAGTATAGTAATATTTTCACCCGTACCCTTAACACTCTGTCTCCAGGACAAGAGAAACGAGTAAGGGTAGGTGAAGGGAAATGGGAATGGGATAGAAATGGGATTGGGTTTTAATCACAGATTACTCTAGTGGTTGTTCTGTAAAAGATTCCCAGATGCATGCTGTCCAGATACAATGATTCACTTCCTGTAAAATGAACTCACTACAAGCTTAAAAACCTAAATATGCCAGTCTATGCATGTGCATATGTGTTTTGATAATGATTTGTATTTATTTTTTTGTTTTGTTTTAGAGAATTGTATGACATGATACAAATTTATGAATAAAATAAAAACGTAAAGAAACCAAACATAGTATTTGTTGTTTTTTCACGTTGTACTGAAATACAGTATGAGTATTGGGCCACCCCAATATATATATATATATATATATTTTTTTTTTTTTTTTTTTTACAGATAAACCTATAAGATTAAGATTATCACCTACCATACAGTCATAATCATTTGTAAAAGCAATCATACAAAATGTATAACCCTACTTTTAATTAGTGCCCTGCAGCTCCGTGAAGATGTCATTATTAATTGGTTGTTTAGTTATAGGCAGGGGAAGTAAACTGTGGCTCCTTTTTTTTTTTTTTTCTTGTCTATAATATTCAATATTCTTAAAATAAAACATTTTATGATAAATGTGATACCCTAAAGTCAAGTACACCAGATCTAAACTACGCATTTTGTATTTCTTTATTCATTATGACAAAATTCTAACTTTAAAAGTTTTAAAACTATTTCTTTCAACTGTTGTTCTTGATTCTAGAAAAGCTGCTTTCTGAGTCATGCTCTGATCAAGATCAGTCCTAAACTTTTATGAAGCATCTCTTCTCAGGTGAGATAGCTGATGCAACATTGGTATCGTCGTCTGAAATATGAAAACATAACACTTTTAAATTCAGCAGCGGGAGACAGCTTCCGATAGAGAAGCGCTAAAAGGTTTCTTAAGGAATGACAGTGTCTTTTAATGAAGCAAACAGATGTGCGGAGGTTTCGTCTCTGATAATTTCCAACATTATCACAATGTAATTATTGTCTTTGCTCCGATGATAAGCTGGGGACACCCATCCGCTCACTAAACACCTGTGACGCTGCTCTGGTTAGAAGGAATATTAATGTCCTCAGCCTCTGTTGTCTCTTTCCAAACAGATGGGCCTAGAAGATGAAGAATTGAATGACAAGTGTGGGCTGAGCTTGTGTTATTTCACTCCTGTTATACCACGCAATGACAAGAGGCAATATCAGCCTGATTGCTGAGATAATGTTCCGATTTTAATAAGGGACTTGCACAAGAATGAAGAGAGATGTGGTTTACCCAGACGAGCAGCACAGCTCTTTGTCTTGTTTGTCTCTGGTTTGCCGCTCTTGTAAACACCACAGGCCTCAGCAGCAGTTCTGTGGCATGAACATGTTTAGCCACTGTTCCTTCTCCGCATTTACAGCATCTCCTCCAACCAATAAAGTATTATTCAGTTCAGTTCAAATGAAGCTCAGTCGATAGCCTTGTGGCGTGATGTTGATTCACCACAGACATTTATTTCCACTTGTCCCTCGTTTCCTGAAGGCTGTGTCAAATACTCACTGTTCAGAAGTACAGCTGCAGTATGTGAGTAATATGTCTGAAAATTGTGAATTGTGTGTGAAGGTATATACAAATGTGCAACTTTATTGCAAAGATAGCCCTTCTCCTCTAAAACTGAAAGCAACCTTACAGCGTGAACAAAATAAGCAATGGTTAACATAATTTCAGAAAATTTTCTAGTAAATCCTCATCTATTGTAATTGCCTAATATCTTAAATAACTTAAAGGACCGGTTTCACAGACAGGGCTTAGCCTTAACCAGGATTATGCCATAGTTCAATTAGGACACTTAAGTAATTTGCCTGCTTTTTGACTATGATTACTGCGTGCCTCTGATACTTCTGTATATTTGTGTACCGACCTCTGCTTGTCTGACCATCCTGCAAGCCGCAAATGGATCTGAATGACTGGGGATTTCTTACACCTTTCCTATCCTATACACCTTTTTAATTGATCTATTTTTTGTTTGTTTTTGCCGTGGTAACCTGTAAAGAGATTAGTTTCTTTGTTTGTTTAATAGCGTTTAAGCTCTCTAAAAAAAACTCAATGAAAATTATTTATTATTAAATTTCTTCTTTTTAAGTCTTCAAAAAAAAATTATTTTATTATTATTACATATATTGGAATGTCCAATACAGCACTAAAGAGGAGGATATGAAGCAGGCCAAGAGCCGTTACTGCAGCTGTGGCTGCCAAATGAAAAGTTTGAGAGGGACCGCTGTCTTATGCCTGAATAACTTCAGACGCTGCCTGCGCACGCTCGTTGGTGAGGAAGGCAGTCATGCCGACCAAGTCTAGCTCCATGCCAAGAAAAGAGATCCTCTGCACTGGGTAGAGTTTGCTCTTTTTCTCGGGTGACATGAAGGCCCAGATGGCTAAGGTGCCTGTTCACCAGAGGGGGGACAGGGCACCTACAGTGAGAGAGGGACAGGCCAACTGAGACTACTTATATGCTCAACCCTCGAAGCAAACCTCCGGAAGGGTCTGTGTCGAGGTAAAACATCCTTCAGGTCAATGGCTGCGAACCCATGCTGGTCCCGAATGCACAAGAGGATGTGCTTTTGGGTGAAAATTCTTATCGGCAGCCTGAGATGGGACCGATACAGAGCCCAAAGACCCAGGATGGGTCTTAACCCACCGCTCTCTTTTGGCACGATGAAGTAAGGAATGTAGAACCCTGACTTCATCTCGGCTAGAGGGCATCTTTCACCAGTAGGACTGCAACCTCCGCACACAGGACAGCAGCATCCGAGGATGCCTCTGTACCTGGGCAGACACCTGGCGAACTGAATCGCATAGCTGAGGCATACTGTCCAAATCAGCAGCCACGAGGGGCTAGGAAGATCTAACCAGGCTCTCCGCCTGGTCACTAGGGGGATCAGAGGGATCTTGATTGCTGTGAACAGTGGGGCAGCATAGGGGGGGACAGGGATGGGACTGATCCCAGAAGGATACATGTCCTGGAGAATAGTCTGACTGCACTGTGCAGTGTTTTCCTGCTCCCTGGTTCCCATGCTCGCAATAAGCTTTGGGTCAGAATCTGAGGAGGCAAGGCGTTGCTCAGGAAGGGACCTCAGTGCCCTGTAGCCATGGTCATCCATTCACAATGAATACATGATTCATGCACGAACACTGCCCCAGCATGATCTCGCCCTGACAAATGAGGCAGTGATCATGTCCGTCCAGAAAGGAGAGGAAACTTTGCACTTGGAAGCATATGGCTGGTCTTTTTTAAGAAAAACAGCCAGCCCAAAGGATCTGCCGGCAGCCAAAATCTTCCCTGTCGCTGTCAGGAGAGAGCATGAACTCCACAGGAACTCTTTTGTTTTGCTTGTCTCTTCAGGATTCTAAGGTGCGTTCCAAAGCACCAGTTGCCGTTTATTCTCACACTGTCATCAGCTGCAGCTGGATGCGATCATCGAATGCCAATTTCTATTGGCCTTTTTAATAAGGCTTGGAGGTGTTTTGCTTTGCTGAACTTCAACACACCTGCTGCAATTAATAACCTACTTTAAATTAGTACAAATGTCTGGTACATCACATTGTCAGTCAGGTTTATGGGTTTGGTTAGACCTTCACGCTTCAACATTTTTTCTTTTTCTGAAAAAAAGTGCCCGTTTTCATTCAAATAAAAGCAGAAGAATTTATATAAAACCAACACCAGTGTCCCTACGGCTCCGCCTTGGTCTGTCGTCGACCATCTGGACTCCACTCCTCCCGCTACGCCTTGTCCCTTCGTCCTGTCGGCTCTGTCAAGCTCCTCCCTCCCTCCGGCTCCACCTCAGTCCGATGTCGCTCTGGCTCCACTGCGGCCTTCCCGGTCCCCGTCTCCGCGTCCGTCACCAGCGCCATCTGCTCAGCCTTGTCCCTCCGATTCCTCGTTGGCGACCTCGATCTTAGTTTATTCAACGTCTGTTCATGTGGATTCCTAGCTTGTCTGTGTCTTCGTGCAATTGGACTATTAAAGGATTTGCATCACAGAGTATCTGCCTCCTTTATTTGCTACACGCAGATCGTGAAAACCAGTTCACCAAAAACATAAAAGAGCTCTGTTTCTCCTGAGATCAGGTTTTGACAGCTGGGCAGTTACAGCTGAGGGAGTCAATGAAGCTGTTTCAAATGCCCCATCTACCTTTAAAGACCCACTGCTAAAGCTCTAAATCAGCTTCGGCAGAGGTCAAGGGATACGCATCTCTCTGAGCTTCCTCTGAATTTAATGACATGTCCATAAAAGCTGGAGATACTGTCAGTTTGAATTTATTGGCTTGTTCAGATTCAGACTGTGGCTGGTAAATCTGTGTTACAACACTGTAGGTACGAGCACTAACATTTCTCATTTAAAAGAAGAACTATTCATGGTTTGCAACACTTTCTTGATATCTACATGTTGGACAGACAAACCTGCATCATGGTTTATAATGATCTATAGCACATACTGGTTTGCGAAACTATACAAAATAATATAATTTTATCAAATTTAACATCAGTTCCAACCCAGTCTCATATAAAAACGTACCCTGACTACATTTGTCGAAAGTGCAAAACGTAGAGGGGTTACAATAACGGCCCTTGAATTGCTGAAATTATTCCACTCCTTTAACGCGTTTACATCTTATTCAAAAGAAACCCCTTGTCCTGTAGAATGACGCAAATCGATCACCAGACACAGAAGAGCCAATAACATTTCACAACAGCATGACGCGATCGGT
>JAUCMT010000540.1:0-12078 GCA_032357475.1 Enteromius thamalakanensis
AGTGGGGCGATCGGACAAAACAAGAAAAATATTTGTAACTTCTTAGCTAATACTGGTCTGATGTATAGAATATAAATGATGTAGAGAATAAATTGGAAATAGAGCGGAGAATCTTCTAAGAGGAATCAAGGTGGCGGTACCCTACTGGAAAATCCAGCTAATACCAGCTTAAGATGGTAGCTGGTTCAAGCTGGTTTAAGCTGGTTATTAGCTGGTCAAAGCTGGTTGTAGCTGGTGGACCATCTTGGCCAAGCTGGTGGCTGAGCTGGTGGGGACTGGCTGAGCTGGTGGACCAGCTTGGCAGAGCTGGTGGAGACTGGTGGACCAGCTTGGCAGAGCTGGTGGAGACTGGCTGAGCTGGTGGACCAGCTTGGCCAAGCTGGTGGCTGAGCTGGTGGGGACTGGCTGAGCTGGTGGACCAGCTTGGCCGAGCTGGTGGGGACTGGCTGAGCTGGTGGACCAGTTTAGCTGTGCTGATTTGTTTCGATAGTTTGAAATAAGATTTTTCACCACTGTCTGTTATATATATCATGCTTCTTTAGTTCTTTAGTTACAGGCATACAAACTTTTTGAAAGTGCTTTTTAATATTTTGTAACTGTTACCATTAGCATACACTTTTTTTGAAGGCACAATAAAGATAAAGATAACTATATTAACATCTACACTTGTGGATGATCTAGTTTATTCTAACTGGTGCTTTAAATTCTCAAGCTTCTTATAATAGGATCTGATTGGGTGGCTATGTTTTTTTGTTTATCAGCTAAAAAAAAATAGCTTGCTAAATTGCTTCTCTGTGCCTTAATCGTTATAGCTGTAGAGTGGACTCCACTATTCTTTAATACTGAGAACAGTTTTTAGAACTGTCTTTATCACCATCTTAATAGTTATCATGCTTGGTGTGAACGGACCTTAAGGATTGCTGAAATATATTAGGTACATTAATCCACGCATTTAATATTTCTTGTACTTAATATGCACCTCCTTCACCAGACGAAAATGATCAAGATCTAAAACTGCCTTGTTCAGTTGATACACATCGACGCAGTCACAACATTTATAGTATGTTATTATATAAGTTTATAATATATTTACTTAAATATGCTACACACAAAACCACTGCAGAGCTCAATAGGGATCGTAGAAAAAACAAAGAGACATGTTGGAGCCTTTTCTGGTTTGATTTGAATGAACGGCCTGAATTATAGCACATTTGTTTAGGTTGAGGAGAAATTCCTATGCTGAATGCCATGAATTGATTCCCCCCTTGTTATAATTGTCATAACTGTTTTATGGGATATCACATCAGTACTGCCTGAGTAGTAACTCTCTTAAAACATATTGTATGGTCATCTTTAACACAAATGGAATGGCCTAAAACAGCAGTTTAAATCTCTTTTAAGGGAACAAAACTGTAACCTCGCACAGACAGAAAGACATTGACAAATAACTGAAAAATAAGTAGCAGAATTTAATGTAGTTATCTTAAGCAGGATTATTCAAATTCTATCATTTAATCAGATTTTATCATTTTAAACAAGACAGAGGTCCACAGAGGCCATATGCTCACTGTGTACAGTATATACTCAACAAATATTTTAAATAATACATTGGTAGGATAAATAAATAAATACAGAGCAAGTATAGAGTAAATATAGTAAACGTGAGTTAAATACTCTAAGTAAAATATTACAAAATATACAAAATGATCATAAGAATGACAAAATGTTACATGTGTAAGCTGACATTTTACAGCAATTTAGCAGTAATTTTTCAGTGCTTTTATAGAGCATCACTTATGTATATTCAGTTAAATGTCCCTTTCAACAGTGTTTGGAAACACACAGATGTAGTTTTCATTAGTGAAGTTAATGTGCAAGCATTTGTTCACTATTTCGGTTGGAGGAACTGCCCGTAATTGACCTAAATGAGGAGAGCATACTAAAATGTGGGGAAGAAAAATCCTTGATCTCCCATTCTGCAAAAGGGGCACATCAACAGGGCAGATTTCCTTTAACAGCACAATGCAGCTCTCTGACTCATGAATGCACAGAGTTAAGATCTTGTTGACAATGCCAAACGTTCCATCCTTCAAAATCACTACAGTGTCATTTGACCTGACTGGTCTTAGGTAATCTGTGGAGTGAATGACCTCAGAATTCACAATTAGCCTGCAGTAAATGTTGCACACCATACCGACAGGCATATTTTGAATAATCTGCCTCACAGCAACTTCCTCCTCAAGACTGAGTGACAAAACAACAGCAGAGCCAAGTAAACAGACATCACCTACTGTGTGTGAATGCTTAAGTCTGTCCGTTTCAGCCACATCTCTACAAAACTTCAGTGTGCTCTCACTGATTGTATCTGGGCTGGCCAACATCGGAAGAGTTTTACTCATAATGAACTTTTTGACAATTTGAAGTGGTGCTCCCCTGGCATTTTTAACAAGCTTTACAAGCTGTCCATTGCCATTTTCAAAGTTAAAGGCTGAATGTGCCCAAAGAGGTCCCCAGTTTTTCACGCTCACTGACAAGTGATGTAGCAAGTGGACATTAAATGTCATAGACTTTTCTCCATACAACATCTGGAAACGAAACACAAACTCAAGGAGTAGTAGATCGGCAGCATTGATGTCGTCTCTTGAAATGCTGTCACCCAGAAGCAGGTAGACAGCTTGCACTAATAATGCAAAATGGCAAAGATACTTTGATGGGAGAATATCTTTGAGGCAAGGCAATGCATAAAAGAGGAGCCAAGATCTCCACTCAGCAGCTTTCCAGTACTTTCTTTCACTGAGATCCCTGGGAAGTCTGCGAATGTACTGAGGAGGTTTTATTTTGGACAAGCGTGTATTTACAACACGTTGATTGTCCGGGGAGCCAATGTAGAATTCAGTACCCGATTTCTCTAGCCACAATTTTGACAGCTGCTTCGTCACACCAAGTAAAACACAATGCATGTAATCGGGCACAAATCCATAAACAACATCAAAATATGGCAAATCGACCAATGGTGATAGGCCCTTGACCCCTCTAATAGACTGTTCTCCTCTAACTGCCTCTTCCATGTCTCGAATCATTTCTACTGCATTTCTGTCAGCATGCTGCTCCTCACTAACAGGATACCTGATTGCTCCACTGATGTATTGTCCTGGATGATAACAAAACCCACAGCCATGGTACCCATTAAACTGGGTGATGTTTTGCATCAGGGGTCTAGCAACGGAGTCCACACAACAACATAACCCTACGAGTTTAGTTTTTATCCACGAATTTGTGATCTTGTTCCACCACATCACCCCATCTGTGATGAGTTTTTTTGCCTGCTCTACAAATCTGTGAATAAAAATATCCATCCGGGGTTCTCCTTTCCCATGCCACAGACCAGCAAGAATCATGTTTTTCCTACGTTCTGCAGGGGGAATTTCATTTATTGCTAGCTGTATTGGCCAGACTGATGTACCGGAGGCTTTGTATAAGGGACTTCCATCTGAATTGAACACATACGAAAGGTTATTCTTATTGTGCAAAATTCCACCCGGATGTGAGAGCTCCTTGTACATATCCCCATCATAAATGTCCCTAAGGACATTTTCTGATGTTGCTCTTGAAAATCGAATGTTGAGTGAATCTCTAAATTTGTCATTTTCAAGGAGTGATCTAACTTGTAAATCGACTGGTAAGGTTATAAAGTAGCTCTGGCTTTTCAGATCTTGGGTACTGTTTGTCTTGTTGCAGTTTGAACACACATAGTGTTTCCTCTGATTATCTTCTGTCTGACTTGCAAGATATGACTGACAGAATGTACAGAGGAAATGAAGCTCTGTTCTCTGGCTAAAGTGTGCAAATACCTTACTGAGCATGTGTTTAGTGGCTGGTAGTACAGTTGAAGAGAAAATGAAATTAATCAATTTCAACAGGTCAAGCAGTGCAGCAAAGGCTAAATTGTGTTTTAGTGTAAATGTTATGAGTATCAGGAGTAGTTCAGCCTTAGTGATTGAGAGAAACCTGCATATTGGAACATTTAGGTTTTCTGCAAATTTTGGACTGGTATCAGGTTCTCCTTCATCATGATGTTCCTCAACATCACTGTCTTCATCACTTTCACCTGCTTCACTGACTCCATCACTTGCTGTTTCACTTTCACCATCAACACAGTTTCCTTCTTCTAATTCCATTCTTTCATTATCACTTATTTCATTTGTCTCACTTTCATAATGCCCTAAAGCACAATTTGCTCTCTTTTGTTCCTCTGTCTCAACTGCACATACATCATTTGTCTCACTTTCATCCTCACTTCGTCCTTCAGTGCCATATATACAGTTTCTTTTCTCTAGTTCAGGATGCTGATCAAAACCGTGACTTCTTGATGGACCAGGTGCGTCGCTGTTGGAACTGCATGTGTAGGATCTGAATCTTGTGGTCCTTGGCAACAGATAAGTATTATCTGGCTCCAAGTACTGCTTATACCTCTTCATCTTGTAGTCATCTCTTCACTGTTTACTGCTTCTTTAACATCTCTCTGTTCTCAAAGACAAAAACAATATAGAATCTAATCTGAGACATAAACTAGAAAAATAAATTATTCTCAAAATTAGGTTGTGAGTGTCTGTGTGTGTGTGTGTGTGTGTGTGAGAGAGAGTGTCCCATTTTTTATGAACTTTTAATGGAGAATTATTTTTATGGACAATTAGGATGAATTGTCCTATTTTTGTTAAGTTCAAATATATTTATATCAAATAGAAATTGTATACAAATACAAATACAAATACAAATTTTTGGTAATACTGTCAAAACAGTTTTCTTAATTTTCTTACACCCTTTGAAGGGCTGCGTACGTGCGTAGCGTATTCAAAGATGTCCACCGAGTCAAATCTGTCGACCGGCCAAAAAAGAAGAAAAAAGTTATTTTTTTAACGAATATTAGGGAAATTTTGATAAAATATAAGAGCTTTGTAGATTTGTATCACTTACATTAATTTACTGGGTTATTGAATGTGCGCCGGGTACACCTGTTGCTGGGGCAACAGCAGCTCGAGATGTATCAAAGTGTCACGCGCACGCAAGTTTGTAACGGTTTTTAGCGGCTTCTCAAATCGGATTCCGTCACATACGGAGAAAGCTCAGGGTTGTGCTTAACATCTATAAACAGTGTGTTTAAGTTACAAAATGTTCGCATATGTTTATTATTTAGACGACGGTGTTAAAGACTCCGTTACTGTGAAAGACATTAAACACTTTGATCCAAAAAATACGACGGATTTCTCATCGACGCAGACCTACTGGATTCTGCGAAAAGGACGGTTCGCAACAGGACAAATTTTATTCATGAAAGGTGAAGTATTTATTTAAGCATCTTAAATTGCAATATTTGTCTATGAAATGTGTAGAAGAACAGGTTAGCAAACCATGAAAATGCACAGCTAACGTTAATCAGGCTAACTTTGTTGTTGCTAATAGTTACAAAATGTGGTACTGCTAGCTCTTTCTACATTTAATGTAATCTCAATTATTCATGGGTTTTGAAATTAAATCAGTTCATTTAGGTGTGGCTTTTTAGATTTTTTTCTGTCAATTTAATACATGTAAAAACATTTGCTTCATCTTACAGTTAACATTAAAGCCATTTTAAATTAAAGGGAATTTTAAAGTTATGAATCAAGTATAATAAAATATACTTGAGTAATACAACTGTTTTAGACTGTAAAGAAACATTTGCTTACAGTAGAAAGCACTTATTCACATAATCATCTTGTTTATTTGTTTGTTTGCTTATGTATTTTTCCAGAAACCTGTCAAGAAATTGAACAATTTCTGGCAACTGGCAAAAGAATTCGAGTGCCAAAGCTGCTTGATAAAAGTCCACCAGAAAACAGTACTCCAGAAAGGAAGGAAGCTAAAGATAATGCTGTAGGTAACATGAAAATGCTGATTAACTTCTTAAAAAAATGTTAAAATAATATCTTATTTTAACTTGCATTTTCAGACAGCACAGAAGGCAAGCATTGAGGAAGGAAGGCAGACATTTCTGATGGACATTTTTAAAAAGAGACAAGCCTTGAAAAGGAAACAACCACTATGTCCTCCTCATTCTTCAACAAAAAGGGAAAAACTCATTGTGGATGATGAAATATCAAGTGAGAGTGAAGATGAACTTATTCAAAAATCGAAATTTGATGAGCTTGAAAAGAGATACAAATTGCTGTCTCGGAAATATCAAGAGGCAATTGCTGAAGGGAAGGAATTGAGGAAATTAAACGTTGAACTTCAGACATGCTTAGTTGCCAAAATTCTTTGTGGTAATTATTATTATTATTATTATTACAAACTCAGGTTACTGAATTTACCTGTGTATGACTGCTTTACACATGTAAATATGATGTTTGTGACTTTATTTTTCAGGAAACAACACATCTCCAGGCTCTATCCAGGCCCTTCCAGTGACAACTGGTAAAATTTTGTGCATAGTAATAATAAGATGAAGAATAAGAAAGAATAATAAATGTTTAAGTATTAATAAATGATAGTAACACTACTACCACCACCACTACTACAAATTATTAGCCTATTAGTAGTAGTATTAGTAGTGATTTTTTAAAGCACCACACTCAGGTTACTAAATTTCCCAATGTATGACTGTTTTACACATGTAAAAATAATGTTTGTGACTTGATTTTCCAGGAAAAAACACATCTCCAGGCTCTATCCAGGCCCGTCCAGTGACAACTGGTAGGATTTTATGCATAATAATAATAATAAGAAAGAAAAATAAATGTATAAATATTAATAAATTATGGTAATACAACTACCACTATTACTACTACAAATTATTAGCCTATTTAGTAGTAGTAGTAGTGGTAATTTTTAAAGCACCACACTCAGGTTACTGAATTTCCCAATGTATGACTGTTTTACACATGTAAAAATAATGTTTGTGATTGATTTTCCAGGAAAAAACACATCTCCTGGCTCTATCCAGGCCCGTCCAGTGACAACTGGTAGGATTTTATGCATAATAATAATAATAAGAAGAAAGAATAATGACTGTATAAATATTAATAAATGATAAAATAATAAATGTATAAATATTAATCAATGATGGTAATACAACTACCACTATTACTACTACAAATTATTAGCCTATTAGTAGTAGTAGTAGTAGTGGTAATTTTTAAAGCACCACACTCAGGTTTACTGAATTTACCTGTACCTGTCTCACTATAAATATGTCTATATATCATATCTGTATATCTATCTTTCTCTCTCTCTCTCTCTCTCTCTCTCTCTCTCTCTCTCTCTCTCTCTCTCCATATATATATATATATATATGTATCTCAGAGGTCGCGTTAACCAAAAAAAAAAAATTTTGTATTAAGAATTTTTTTTTATCGATGGAAAAATCTGAAGACCATCACTTTGGGGGGTCTATTGTAACTTTGAACTGTAATACCCATCCCTGTCCAGTTGGTGGTGAGTGCACTTCAGTGTAGCAGCGGAACACTGGATCCAGAACAAAAATGAATCTGTTACGAATCTTTTGCTATGCACTTAAATACTCGCACAGGCGATTACCCAGAAGCTACAATAATCTATCATGTCACATTAAAGAGTGACAAAATGGTATTTATTGCTTGTATTTCCTAATGAAATGGACGTAATTTGAAATATAAGACTGCTTTATATCAAAGTAACACAAAGCTAAGCTTATTGCGATTTGGATGGGAGGCGCACTATGTACTGTTCATTCATTAACTGAAAACAGCATAGACCAAAAGATCGATTGGGATTTACTAATCGATACTGGTTTATAAAAATAAGAATATATTAAAATCTCTGTCATTGCGGGGTGTGGTGTTGAACATGAAAAGTTACGCTGTCTCATCTGTTCTCTTCAAAATAAATGCATAAGCCTATATCTTACTGTAGGTTCATAATTAAAAATAAAAATGTAAACAAAAACAAAATCAATTAAATGTGTTGTTATAATAAAAATATTAAAATTAAAATGATGGGTAATAATAGATTATGATGGAATTTTTAAAGTCAGGCGGACAATGTTAAAGTCTAACACAACCTCTGAGACATATGTATGTATGCATCTGCATAATCTGTGAAAAAGTGAATAATTTTAACATAAAAGATGTTTACATGTAGTTCACAAGACAAAAAAAAAAAAAAAAAAAGATGAAATTATTAAAACAACCCCGTTCAAAACAGTTTGGCAACCCTTGGTTGCTAATACTGTGTGTGGTTACCTGGATAATCTATGACTGTTTGTTTGTTTTGTGATAGTTGTTTATGGGTCTGTTAACAGTTAAACTGAGCACTGTTCTTCAGAAAAATCTTTTGCATATTTGAACCCTTTCCAGCAGTGATTGTATGATTTGGAGGTCCATCTTTTAACACTGAGGACAATTGAGGGACTCAAACACAACTAAAAGAACAAAACTAAGAGGAGGAATTTGTAGATCAAGGTCAATTGTACTTAATTTGTCTTCTGGAAAAACTTCCCAAAACTATCTTCTGTTGCTTCCAAAGGGCAGTACTAAATGGAAAAAAAAAAAAGATATTTCAACAAAATAAGAAAAATTTGATCTTCATCCTGTTCAAAAGTTTTCACTCCCTGGCTCTTAATGCATGTGTGAACCTTTGTTAATAGTTGTGTTTGAGTCCAACGTAGATCATCCAGTTAACCACAAAACCCAAACTTTTGAAGGGGGTTATTTTAATCATTTCAGCTGTTTTTTTGTCTTGTGGACTATATGTATACAACTTTTCAGTAAAATATCTTACTCATGACAGTACTAAATAAAAATAACATGCAATTTTGTATGATCCCTCTTATTTTGCTAAAATTAATCACATTTTCACAGATTCTGCAATGGGTTCCCAAAGTTTTTGCATGTCGCAGTATATTTATTAAATTTCTCTTTATTTTCAGTGTCTTCTCTACTTCCAGCACTCCTGAAAACTTGCAGTGCTTTGTATTCATAAGTTTGCAGAATTGTTTTGTATGTATTGAAAATCATGATGCATTTGTTTGATTCTATGCAGAGAGCAGCCCTGCTTTAAACAAGAACAAGAACCCTCAAACAGCTGTTGGTAAGATTTTAATGATATGATCTTTGCAGAGCATTTTTATTTTAACAATGCAGGGCTCAACGCTAAGGATTTTTTCTACTGGCCCAGTTGGGCCAGTGGTTCAATTTTTTACTTGCCCGGTCAAAATTTTCACTGGCCCTGTCACAAAAATAAATAAATAAATAACATAGTTGCTGTTATCATTGTTTTTAAATGCTAGGCTAGTTTAAATGCATTATACAGAGGCAAATGAAAAGAAAACGCCATGTAAACGTTTCTTAAAACAGTTTTCCTCAGAGATACATTCAATATTTAGGATCATATTTCCAATATTTTGCACGTTGTGAACCGTATTTTTTCCTCTTTGCATTCATCTTCAGCTTCTTTGGCCTCTGTTGACGGATGTCTAAAGAGTTCGTAATATTTCCTCACACATAATATTTTGAAAAATGATTGCATGCAGTTCATGTGCAAGGCCGGAACATCAGTTGAAATATGTTGTTCGGTGCTTCAGTTGAAATAGGTCGATCATTGCATCTGTCTCCGATCTGTCTTAAATACGAATTGATCATTTTTAAAGCTACAAAGCTAATAGTCAAGACTAGTTGTCTGACATACTTTTGTAGGCTATTTGTCCATCAGATATGTGTCTCTCTGTTTTCACTTAATTTTAAATGAACAAGGCTTAAAAACATGTGCAAATGATAAACTTTTGTAGCAACGCAGCAGTGACCCGATCGGGCCAGTAAAAAATTCGTCAACTGTCCCAAACATCTTTCAAGCTGGCTCTGGGTCCATCGGGCACTCCTTTTTGTCGAGCCCTGCATTCACAATTAATATTATTAGTATTAGTATTAAGGATAGTGAAAATATTCGGTGACAGGGCCAGGTTAGCCTTATGGACAACTTGGCATATTCTCATTGGCATCACATCCAGGGGTGCACCCTTTTTGGCCCCCTTTGGCCATTTGTTTAAATCTGCTAAGTTTGATATATAGCACTGCACATCAACATTTCAATCCAATGGTGAATGCAGTCAACCATTATCTTTATTCCGGTATAAAAATCATCCATACTACTGCCACACAGGTGGCATTGCCATTTGGTATCACAACGTTTTTAATAGCCATTAAATTGAAAGCAAAAAAGATTTGAACTGGCAAAAATGTATTGTGTAGTGCCCCTTGACACAGTTGTCCATATGTTTAATCTGGCCCCATTGTTATAAGGAGTCCAAGTCCCTAACTTCGCACCCTTTCCTTACAGAGAACAGCTTTGAACACATTTCAGAGAAGCATGAGGTATGTATTTATTTAATTCAAATAGTGTATATATAGGAGAGACTTGGTCTACTTGTTACTTCTTATTTGTGACCCTGGACCACAAACCAGTCTTATGTTGCACGGGCATATTTGTAGCAATAGCCAAAAATACATCAGATGGGTCAAATTTATTGATTTTTCTTTTGTGCCAAAAATCATATTAAGTAAAAATCAAGTTCCATGAAGATATTTTGTAAATTTCATACCGTAAATATATCAAAACTTCATTTTTGATTAGTAATATGAATTGCTATGAACTTCATTTGGACAACTTTAAAGGTGATTTTCTCAATGTTTAGATTTCTGAATCCAACAACTGCTAATGAAAACAATTGTGACATATGTGTGTAATTTTGATTATACATAAAAAAAATAAAATAAAAAAAAAACTACAATTCTGTTACATTTCTTGATTAATGTTCAACTTTAAAACATTCTTTCATACAGGTTGATATTGGTGAAGGTGTTTTTGTACACAGTGGAAAATGGAAAAAGATACAGGATAATATAAAGGACAGCTTGTTCGTGAAAGAAATGGCAGTGTGCATTTGGGGAACAAGCACACTGGCCAACCGTAGCCTGGAAGGAAAAAGTTGCCCCACCACAAAATCTGATCCCAGACCCCCCCTGACACCTCACAAATTCAGAGCACTTAAATGTAAGTGATATGTGAACTTTAGAGATTTCTGTAATTGTTAAATGTTTTTCCAGTGTGAAATAGTTATCTGCATACAGAGGTATTTGTTTATACTTGAGGTTTACATGGAGGTTTATGAGATGCTACTACAACAAACAAAATAACTGGTCCCTGCTAGATTTTTCTGACTTCTACTCTGTTCATGTAATCTGTTGATTGTATTTGCTGTGCAATTGATTAATCAGCTTTGTCTTTTTTCCTAGGTTGCTTTCAAAAGTGGCTGGAGGGCAAAAATTTGGATGAAGGAGAGCTGAAGGCCAGAGCAGGAAAAGTTGGGCGCTATATAACAGAAAAAATTCAAGACATCAACAAAAAAATTAAGTCAAAAAAGTGAATTTGCATGTGATGTAAGCTGCTGAAAACTGTTAGTACTTTGTAGTTCAGTCATGTTTATTAAGGTTATTACTCCCAATTAATTACCCTAAATATTTTTTCTCATATCAATTCAAGGACACAAAAAAACAATGTTTTGATAAACATTGTTGAATGATTTACATAAATAAACTGAATTCTCTTCCTGAATGTGTCTTTTTGCTATTTTCATGAAGCAGAACAGGCTTTGGACATGTATTGTAACTGGAAGCTGTTGTTAAAAAAACAATTGTTAATAATCTTTTATAAATAACTAGCTGAAAAAATCAATTGAATCTGTTATTGAAAAATGCAGCCACCAGCACAAGCTGGAATTGGGTGGTCTAACCAGCTGCCAGCTGCCAGCTACCAGCTACCATGTTCCAAAACACAGCTTGAGCTGGTCATGCTGGTTGACCAGCTTGACCAGCTTGAACTGGTCTAGCTGGTTTTTCCAGTAGGGAACCCACTCCAACTAAGTTGAACAATAAGACACACAAGATCGCTGATGCAAGAACCCAATCGTGTTGCTTAGATTCGACGAAAAAGTGAAACTCCAAAGACTTTACCCACAATGCACCTGGCTGCGGGCCTCGGGCGGATGGCCATAAATGGCTCGGGAAGCTC
>JAUCMT010000541.1:0-12075 GCA_032357475.1 Enteromius thamalakanensis
ACACTAATAATAAAACATCAGCATATTAGAATGATTTCTGAGAGGATCATGTGACACTGAAGACTGGAGGAATGATGATTTGTATTGCAGGAATAAGTTACATTTTAAAATATATTAACACAGAAAACACTTATTTTAAATTGAAATAATATTTCACAATATTAGTCTTTTTTCTGGATTTTTAATCTAATAAATGCAGCCTTGATGAGCAGAAGAAACATCTTTACAAACCATTAAATATCTTACTGATGCCATATTTTTAACGTTAGTGTATATATGTGTATATATAAATTAATTTGATGAAGCATGTTGGATGTTAGAAAATATTCTAATTTTTGTACCCTGTAAACTGTTTGTGATGTCAGGGAAAAGAGTGTGCGGTTGATGTAAAGGTGGCCCCAGGAGGAACAGATGACATTGAGAGTACGGTGTATGAAGGTGTAGTTCTCACAGTGCTTCCTGAAGTGAGTAAAACTATTAGTCAAGTACCTTTTTCCAATCAGGAAATGCAAGATATTGTCATGGAAAATGCTATAGGTGATGACTGAGAGAAAACCAGGTCGAGTCAGATTGATCCTTCAGTGAAATGTATTCTTGTACAAGGACTCAGCTCACAACCAGAGAAGAGTGAGGAGCTCTCCCCTCTTCTCTGCTTTTATACTCGCACACAAACATTTCTCAGAAACATGTCGTATTTACATAGAATTCTGAACACATACACACTCTATATCCTGTATAAGAAAAAAACATTTCCATAAAAGGTATTGAATTCAGCTTAAACACTCTGCATATATCTCTTTGAGTAAAAGATATAGGGAGATCACCCCAGCCTTAAAGAAACACTTGAATCCATTCAGCCGATCGCCGGGTCTGGTGGTCCCAAAATTAGCATAGCTTAGCATAAACCATTGAATCTGATGAGACCAGCTAGCGTCGCGCTATAAAATGACTAAAGTATTTCGATATTTTTACATTTATTTAAACCTATTTAAAACTTGACTCTTCTGTAGTCGCATCGTGTACTAAGACTAGCGGAAAATGCAAAGTTGTGGATTTTCTAGGGTGATATGAGTAGGAACTATACTCTCATTCTGGCGTAATAATCAAGGAATTTTGCTGCCGTACCATGAGTGAAGCAGGTGCAATGATATTACGCCAGAATGAGAGTATAGTAACACAACTGTATTACTCTAGGAATGTTGGAAAATGAGCCTATTTCCAAAAAAAGTGGAGTGTTCCTTTAAGGGCATCGAAGGTGTCACATCTTGCTTGAACTCTGCTTGCACAGCTTTGCGGTTTTGTCTGACTTCCTAAAGCAGCTGACAGGATGCAACATCTTGCAGCTCTCAAACACTCTCTGAAGAAACCAGCATGTGCAGATAACTAAACATTTCTTAAACACACAATAAAGGCTAAATACTGTAATACTCATTTTTCCAATACAATATCAAACTCCAGTTGTCCATCTGTTATATCTATGGGTCACAATTCACTTTCATATCATGGTAAAGATCTAGATGAATCTAACAGGATGTTTATTAGAGTGAGTATGTCTCGTCTCAGCTGGTTATTTTTAGGGATGAATAACCGAAAAGACTGAATAAATCTGAACAATGACACGATGTGATCAAATACAGCGGTGTGCTAGTGCAGCA
This sequence comes from Enteromius thamalakanensis, assembly GCA_032357475.1. NCBI lineage: Eukaryota > Metazoa > Chordata > Actinopteri > Cypriniformes > Cyprinidae > Enteromius > Enteromius thamalakanensis. The sequence continues at coordinate 1,656 of JAUCMT010000541.1, forward strand.
AACACGTCAACAGTGTAAAAACATTTAAAGGTGTCAGAGAAAGGCGGTAATGATTTACAAACACAGACAGAGAGAATGTTTAGCACTGCATATTAAGAAGTGCAAGTGTGGCTGTTGCTGGATGATGACTACATTTGTGAATGGTGAATAATTAGTAAATAAACTGCAGACTGTTATGTTGTCTAATATACTGTACGCACAAGTTGTATGTAGCCTACAACTGATACACCCAAGTATATCAGATTTAGTTCGAAGTCCAAATCTGTGCTCCTCTGTAACATTTTCATGCATTTTTTAAATAAAATAAGAAAAGTCAATCATAAGATGATGATAATAATTAAAACCGCTCTATTAATGCATTTATTACAACACTTATACGCAGTCTAAAGCTGTAAAATATTTTTTTTGCTCAGCAGAGCTGCATTTTTTTGTACAGAAAAAAAATACATGCCTGATTCAAGAAGGGGTCTCAAAAATGGCCAAAAATATTTACTTAATATTTACGTATTAATTTTAAGTTAACTTGTGCTTTGTTGGTATAGTTAGTTAATATAGTTGAAAACTATTCATTAATTGTGCAGAAGTAGTGCTAAAGTCTAATTAAAGACATACTTAGTATATCTGATTGTGCTAAAGTGCTAAAGGAAATATTACACAATGTGACAAACACACAGTTTAGGCTTGTTAATATGAAATATGCGTTGTGCACAAGTAATACGCCAAATAAAATCTTTAAATAAGTAGGTCTTATGACTTTTTTTACTAGAGCCGGTTAAGGTGTAAAGGACAGAAATTATTTACATGCACACAATGCGTCCATTGCACCATTTTGGCTATTTAATTTATGAATTTTAAAAAAATATAAGAAATATATTGGAAAAATGCACACAAAAAAAAAAGTGTTCTGCCTTCTGTCCGGTGTTTCGTTTTGTTCAGCTTTGACCAAGAATGTTCATTTGGGTGCATTCCTAGTTATTGTAGGATAAAAAAAGCTTGTTTACTCATTTGATATAGATTATGTATCTCACTATTCAGTGTTGGTCTGCTTGTGAGCTGAAAATAGAAAGAGAAGATCTTCTCACAGGAGGAAGGGTTCTGCAGGTGTGTGTGATAACAGAAACATTGAGTGGGAACGGAGTCACCTTGACCCGCTATCACTACTTCTATTGAGACGTCGCCCTAGAACTGATGCCAGAAGAATTTGTTATCCTGTGATGGCAACACAAGATCATCGCGTTTTCTTCATATTTGAGGACACTTTTACATATGTACATATCTTGTTAATGTAAAAGGCTGTACTCATATTTATAATACTTAATTCATATTCCGATTAATAAAAATCTTCCACCCTACAAGGGCAATATTACATCAGTTCACACATTCAGCTGTTACCCGGTATCTGCCTTCACCTGTTGTACAATCTGTTCCTGGCGTATATTAAGTGTATGTGGGCGACCCCTGGCCTTGGTGAATTAGATAAGAGAGGAATGAGCATGTCTGGAGGAGGTTTTAGTTAACATTCCCCCCCCAGAGCTGCGTTATAGGGTATCTTTTTTTAACAGAGTTAAGCCAAATACAGTTTTGGAGTTTTTAAGAAAAATAAAAAAATAAACATGATGTAATTTATTCAGAATATTGCAAGCCGTAATAATAGCCAACCATTAAAATAGTTAAACCATTTTTAATTCATCAGTTGTATTCTGGTGTTAAATCGTGTATGTATGTCATTTCTATATAACTTTTATGATCTGCTGTGGGATCTACTAGTTTGCATATTTTAATCATACTTGGTCATTCTCTTTAATGTATTTTCCCCGATTTTAATCCATGAGACATTTATCTAGCATTATTTTGTCTTTATTTAGCATTATCTGCGCCTCACTTCCTTTCTAATTGGGCAGATGCCAAAGAATTTTTATTTCTATTGTAACATCTTGGCTGGACTTAGATGGAGAGGATTATACAGTAGGTACCTCTAAAATCTCTTTCTACTGTGTGTGTCTCATAAGGGCAACGTTAAGGAAGCGAATCCTGGCTGCATCAGGACCATCATCTCTAAGGATCCCATTAAATTGCCCTTTGGAAAAACGGACACCAGTGTGACTCTACTGCTGTATGATCGTGTGGAGTTCCAACTGCTGACCAATGTTATTACCAAGGAGCAAAGAGCCACGAACATCAAACCAAAAACACCCGACACTTTTCAGCTCACTAAGGAAGTCAGGGAGATGGTAAGTGGCAGCATTATATTGCATCACCCCCGAAGAGCTTACAAGTGCTTATTCTTTGTCTAAAGACAAAGTGTCCTTTTTTTATTTCACTGCATGATTCGGTCTAATAATTGTCAAGACATGGCGGCAGGATGTCTTCATACAGCCTAGTTAGTTAGTTAGAATATTGATTTTTAACTACAGTTCCATAAACAAGAAGGTAATTAAGAGACTTGCATTTTAAAAACCTCATTTGCTTTTTTGCCTTATTTTGACAACAAAATAATTCCTGTTCAGTCGTGATGACCCGCGTATTTAAAGTGACTTTCTGACACCTAATGGATGTAAGCTGAAATCTGTTTCATTATTTTGCCACCAGGGTGTGATTATTGATAAGAGCAATGGAGTGCTGACCATCATGACGGAGAAAGATGATAGCCTGACAGCCTCTGCTACTGACAGTTTATCAGATGAAGAGCTGAATATCATGGATGAAGTGGAGATCACCGTTCTGACTGTAAATACATTTGTTAAACGCATTGTATCTTTCTTTGTATTCAAACTTTTGTACTCAAAGTTTCATAACATACATATATTGTGTATTAAGGTGAACGACACAAAGAAGGCCGTCCGACTCAAAAAGCTGCCTGAGGGCTCTGTGACCTTTAATCAAAAAGCTAAAGGCAATGAAAATACGTTCGGCACAAAGGACAATACATCTGGCACTATCCCTGTCAAAGACAAGGTAGTTTAGACTAGGTTCTTGTTTATTTTCAGCTATCTTGTTGGAGATAAAGAAAGGAGATTATTGTGTTTTTGGACATTTTAAAATTCTTATGAAAGTTCATCTTTATCTGCAGTGGAAGCCTGTGACCACAGAAGCTGGTTCTCAAGATGTAGAAGTAAGCAGTGAGAAATACGAGGGCACCGTTACCAAAATCATTCCAAAGGAAAGCCCAAGTCAAGAAAAAGCGGTAGGTTGTGCAACCTGAACACAAAAACTCTCTTTTAATGATTACAGTGCAATAAAAACATACTATTTTTTGAGAATGCAAACTTGGCATTTAAAGCTGAAGTTAGAGTAATATAAACAATAATATAAGACTGTAGTTATTTTTTTTAAATTATAAATCTTTAGATCTCCAAAACCTCATGAACAAGTGATAGTTTTGCATTTCCATTTATGATGTGTGAGGAAGACTTACTTACTATAGCTTCTCAATTATAAATCTTCTCTGCATTATTGTTTGAGAAGCATCTGAATGGAGATAAGACTTTTTGCTCTACGTCAACACCAGGGCTTGACATTAACTTTTTTGCTCACCAGCAATTTCACTAGCCACAATTTTCTTGTTAGGAAATTACATTTTATATTACTTAATATAGCATACAAATATTGCAAAGTCATTTGACCTATATTAATATAATAAGATAATGTTACCAATGTTACCTGTTACCAATCATATATAATCACACACATCCACAAAATTGATCATTCCACCGCAGTAGAAACAGAAGCAGCATTCAGATGCATTTATGACTGTTATTTGTAGCCAAAATATATTCTGAATCCTTACACTTGCAGGCAAACTTATAACATAATGTTGAGTTTGGTGTTTTAATTAATTCGGACAGATATTTAGAAAGGATGCTCGGGTTTTAACTTTTTAAAATAATTAGCATATATTTAGACTATATATAATATGTGTGTTTATGTTTAGACCGATAAACAAACACAACAGACTAGTTAACTTCGGTCCAGGCGCGTGGCCCGATGAACCGGTCCATACACAGTTCGCACGATCACAAAGTGAAAGTAAAAAACAAGCGCGAATTCAAATGCGATTTCAATACTTAACCTAATTGACAGTGGCTCCCTGATGCCTGAAAAATTACACAATTACCCAAACATATTTGTGAAAGAATGCAAAAGCATTTAAATATATTTTTCCTCCCTATATGATAGCCCGACAGGCAGGGCTGAGATGGAATTTGGTAACGTAGCCCGATTGGAAGACACCATAGCCACGGGACGTCGGGCTAGCAATTTTGCATAATATTACGTTGCAATGCGTTTATTATATCAGATGCCTTTAGAGAAAACTACAACAAAAGTATATTGTCAAACCAAAGAATAAACTACCCGCCAAAGTGGCTAGTGAGACTAAAGTTTTTACCCGCCACAGCCGAATTTTACCCGCATTTGGCGGGTGGGCGGGTTCCAGTGTCAAGCCCTGGTCTACACATTTGTAGAGGAGTTTTCTGAAACTAAGAAATGCGTGTAAAACCCAACAGCTGCTAGTTTGTTTAATAGTTTTGAGAATATTAGAGTGTTTTTTTTTGGAAAGTTCCCTTGAGCTCTGCATGTTGAAAGCATGGTGTCGTAATTATTTATTGAATCGGTGTTGTGTGGAAACCCGTTTCTGCCACAATTTACTTGCAGCTCCGACTTTTTTACTCACAATTCTGACTTGATATCTCACAATTCCGACTTGATATCTCGCGACTTGATATCTTGCAATTCCAACTTTTTTTACTTGCAATTCCGACTTTTTATCTCACAAGTCTGACCTTTTTTCCCTTCATTGTTGCTTGTTACAAACTCGCAATTCTGACTTATTTTCTCTTATATCTCTTATAATGTGAGATATAAACTTGCAATAGCGAGTTTAAAAGTTGGGACAGCGAGTAAAAAAAGTTGGAATTGTGAGTAAAACAGTCGTAATTGTGAGTAAAAATAGTCGGAATAGTGAAATATAAAGTCAGAATTGCAAGATATCAAGTCATGAGATATCAAGTCGGAATCGCAAGTAAAAAAGTATTTGTGAGATATAAAGTAGGAATTGCAAGATATCAAGTCGCGAGATATCAAGTGGGAATTGTGAATAAAACAGTCGGAATTGTGAGTGAAACAGTCAGAGTTGCGAGATGTCAAGTCGGAATTGCGAGTAAAAAAAGTCGGAATTGCAAGATATCAAGTCGCGAGATATCAAGTCGGAATCGGGAGTAAAACAGTCGGAATCGGGAGTAAAACAGTCGGAATCGGGAGTAAAACAGTCGGAATCGAGAGATTGTCAAGTCGGAATCGAGAGATTGTCAAGTCGGAATCGGGAGATTGTCAAGTCGGAATCGTGAGATTGTCAAATCGGAATCGTGAATAAGAAAGCGGGAATTGTGAGATTATCAAGTCAGAATTGCGAGTAAAAAAGTCAGAATTTATTAAGTCGGAATTGTTAGATTATCAAGTCGGAATTGTAAGTAAAAAAAGTTGGAATTGTGAGATTATCCAGTCGGAATTGTGAGATATCAAGTCGGAATCGCGAGTAAGAAAGTCGGAATAGTGAGATATCAAGTCGGAATTGCGAGTAAAAAAGTAAGAATTGTTAGATTATCATCAAATCGGAATTGTGAGTAAAAAAAGTTGGAATTGTGAGTAAAAAAAGTTGGAATTGTGAGTAAAAAAAGTTGGAATTGTGAGATATCCAGTCGGAATTGTGAGATATCCAGTCGGAATTGTGAGATAATCAAGTCGGAATTGTGAGATTATCAAATCGGAATTGTGAGATTATCAAATCGGAATTGTGAGATTATCAAGTCGGAATTGTGAGATATCCAGTAGGAATTTTGAGATATCCGGTAGGAATTTTGAGATTTTCAAGTTGGAATTGTGAGTAAAAAAAGTTGGAATTGTGAGTAAAAAAAAGTTGGAATTGTGAGTAAAAAAAAGTTGGAATTGTGAGATTATCAAGTCGGAATAGTAAGAAATGAAGTCGGAGTTGCGAGATATCAAGTCGGATAAAATTGCAAGTTTATCTCACAAATCTGAGAAAAAAAGTCAGAACTGCTTTAACACAACTGTGAGTTACATAGTCAGAATTCTGAATTTATATCTCACAATTCTGAGAAAAAAAGCCAAAATTGTGAAATAAAAAGTCGTAATAAGCTTTTTTTTTTTTTTTATTTTAATCAGGCTTTCATAGTGTTGGGAATGTTTTAATGTCATTATTATTCTTAGGTCATGGTGCCATTTTTCAAAGCGGTCATGCTTCAATTACTTTTTCTTTTTCTTTTAAGCAGATGGACAATCAAGAATCCACCTTGGGTCTTCTGGTCACCACAGTGGAGGGCACAGAGAAGCACTTATCTTTTAGGTCAGGTGACGTCATCACAAAAGCCACCATGATGGTTGGTGACAAGGTCCAGTTCAACCTTTCCACCAACACTGTTACTAAGGAGGAGTGTGCCGTCAACCTAGAGATCCTGCCAGAAACCTTTCACACAGACTCTGACGAGCAGCGCAAGATCGTAAGTGTTCTTCAGTTAGTGCTGATTTGGTATTTAGGTAGTTGGTTAGGATGAGAAGTAGTCAGGATACATTTAGCTTTCTAATGTGATGAAATTGCCCAAGATTTGCATAGTTGCACTGTTGGTCAGTGTGTTTCTGTGGCACACGAATGTCATGACCTCACAGACCATTGTGCAGTAGGTCTTAAGCATTGATCTTCCTCAGACAGATTACATTGGAAATAGCAAGACATTAGTTGTATGGAAAGCAGTGGCATTAGTCGATAGCAAATAAACAAGCTTGTAGGGGATGCACCAAAATGAAGAATGATCAAATGATTGCACTGCATCCACCTGGGTGATGTGACAGCAGCCATATTCTGCATTTGATTTATTTCGGAAATGGGTTAATAGAGTTGGAAAAGTTCCAGTAAAGTCAGAAAAAACAAAGATGGATGCATCCATTGTTAGCAATACCAGTTGAGCAAATAAGCAATATATTACTACTGTTAACTAGAGCTGCACGATTCTGGATAAAATGAGAATCACGATTTTTTTGCTAAGAATAAAGATCCCGATTCTCTCGATTCTGGAGAACTTTTTTATTTTAAAGATTTACCCCTAAAAAATAGGTTATCAAACAGCAGTAATATAACAGTTAAATAAGACAAGAAATTAAATGTAAAATAATATATACCCACACACACATACATACATACATACATATATATGTACAGACTGATAAACATAAGATTAACGTAATATAGCCTATTCAATCTAGCCTACTGCATTACAAGTTGTGGTTTACCCTTTCCCTGTACAGCTTTGACCGACTATTGCTTTATTTTGGCTGAGCTTTCAATGTCGTTACGGGAAAGGATGAAGCTGATTGCTTCACGTGATTGTAACTTGCCCCTCGGTGCGCTTGTGGCAATCTGAAATGCGCCTGGACATATGAGCGCGTCTCTTCCATTGTGAGCGTGCAAAATGCACATCTACATTTGAAATAAAGTACTTGAGCGCGCAAAAAAAGCCACATGTGAACAGTCCCTAAAAGCACAGTCGGCACGCGCTGCTCCTTTTCTGCAAACGCACGCTTCCGTCTGCTCTCATCCGCGATTTAGTATACTTCCAAAGCTGCGCGGAAGCTGATGTGCACGAGACGGAACGGAACAGAACCGGCGTAACAAGCACACCTGTCCTCTACGGTCCAACTATCCTTGTATTATTATCTCATGCATGAGTTCTCTCTGCTAAAACTCTTTATCCAGGAAGCTTGTTTTATTGAATTGTGCTGATGTTCACTCAGAACGTCATTGGGGCTGTGAATTATCAAAACACCTCTGAAAATGCTTGCTACAAATGGGAAAAATGCAGAAAATGCGACATGATCCCAATTTTTGGTATGACTAATGAAATGTAATTGACAACATGAGAAAATGTGCATAAACTATGATGAAAAACTAACATTAAATGCCTCCGTGTGCATCAAAAAAGTCATGTAACTGTGTGCTGTGAGACAGGATAACTTGTAAGGGTGCGCAATATATATCATCTGTGATAATAGCATAATATCTGTTAAATAAGAAGTTCATTAAGAGACTATATTTTCAGTTTTTGCGTAATTTCAGCAACAAAAAAACTAACAAAAGCAACCATAGTATTATTTGGCGTTTCTGAGTAACATGACTGATTCGTTTCTGAATGAATCAATGGTTTAAATAATTCGGTTCAGTCACAATGAATCACGGTCAAGTTTTCTTCTCTTATATCAAATGTAATCACATTCATATTTTTGGCAAATATTTTTGCTGGTTTTCTTTTCTCAAAGATGGGTTGACCATGGTTGACGTTTTGGTGCATTCCTGCTTTTTAGAATTTATAGAAGAATCAGAAGAGGTGTTTTATTACAGCTGATCTTTAAGACACGCCTCTTCCTGGAGATCTACCTTCCTGCAGAGTGTCAGATCCAGCCCTGATCAATCACACCCGTCTGTCTTCAGTTAGCTGGTACAGTTGTGTTTCATCAGGTTCGGAGCAGAGGTTTCCAGGGAGGTGGATATCCAGGAACTTTGACTGGGCAGAAATATGTTAATATTAATAACTTCATTATTTATTTGTGCTTATGACGTGCTTCCATCCATTAGGGGCTTGTTGTCAAGCTGGATGATAATGGTGGGTTCATCAAGACACAACAGGACCCACAGCTATTTTTTGACATAAGTGAATTTATGGAGGACACCAAACTCACTTTGTCTGAGAAGGTCGAATTTACGTTAGAAAAGGTAAGTTTTCAGCCGCAGAAATCACGATCAGCAGCAAATTTTGTTCCTGAACCTTTTGTAACGGCTAGATTTTTTTGTTGTTGTAGTAGTTTCTGGCTTTTGCTGGAAAAGTCTAGAATACATTTTGGATTCTGGTATGTCGGTACAGCTCTTTGTTGATGTAATTGTTATACTATTTGAAGAGTCAAGCCGCTGAAGGGGGAAAACAGGCTGTTAGAATAAGAAGGCTGAATGAAAGCGTCTTCGCATCTGCACCAAAATTAGAGGCCTTTGGAGTAAAAGAGAAGGTGCAGTACATACTTTTTATTTTACTGTAAGATTTTTTATACTAGGGTTTGCACAGATTCCAAAAATTAGGGTGGTGGATCCAAATGTTTTTTTTTGTTAATGTTAATACTTTTTCTTGTGAATATATATTTATATGTCACAGGTAATAAATGATATGCTTCAACACTGGAATACAGTTGGGCTTATTCTGTGTACAATATGGAAGAAATTTTATTAAAATTAAAATAATGAGATCCACTACTAGTTGGCAAAGATCCAATGTCTGCATCGCAGAATAATGACTATTAATAACTAGTGGTCGACGGATATGATTTTTTTCGGTCGATGCTGTTATCTTTGAAAGAAGGGGGCCAATAGCCGATATTAGACTGATTATATCTTTATTTTAAATAATATTTAAGAAATTTGAAAATGCATTATAATAAAAATGTAAAAAATAAACTTAGTATTTTTCACAAAAAAATAAATATTGAATACATTAAAAATTTGAATTAAAAAGGTAGTAAATACTGTAACCAACAGGGCATTCTGGGTAGTTTTTGTGCTTTGGGAATTAAGCATTAATTATATTTTTCAAATAAAGCAGCACTATAATGTTTGCTTTTCTATTATTATTAATATTATTAATTATTTATTAATATAACTAAAGCACTCATTATAATACTTTTTGGTGTACATTTCAATTCTTTTATTTAACTGTTCTGATTATTAGATAGACTTCTTACCGTATTAGACAGAACTAATTGACGACAGCAAACAAGAGAAAGAATGCTAAAAGTCCCGCCTTGAATATATCGGCCATGCAGAAAAATGTATTGGCTGATGCCGATATTTGAAAAAATGGCAAATAGTCGACCACTAGTGATAACTAGTCAGTGCAATCCCTAGTTTGTACTATAAAAAATCTATTTAGTCATTTTCCATGAGTTGGTTGTTTCCCTAAATGTGGATTCTGCCACATTTGCTTGGCTGCCTACAGAAGAAAATGACTATCAAATTGCTGATGGATCCGAAAGACCAAATCAAGGAGAAGGTCAAAACAGAAGGCAAAGTCAGTGAATCATTGGATGTAGAGTAAGTAAATCATAAGTAGGTAAGTTCATTAGTTAAACGTGCTGATGTTCTACTAAATTGGCATTACGTTGACAGTAAGTAAAACACTTAGTTGTCTTTTTGTCATAGACAGGTTGAAGTTAAATGTTTTGTCACAATGAAAAATCTCTTATACTATTTAGTAGGGGTGGCACGGTTCACAAAAGCCACGGTTCGTTTCGTTTTGCGGTTCTAGGGTCACGGTTTTCGGTTCGGTACGGTTCTTGTTATTTTTTCTTTTAATCTTTAAAACTCCAGAAA
>JAUCMT010000542.1:0-12074 GCA_032357475.1 Enteromius thamalakanensis
ACTGACACTTTCATTGACATGAATACTTGCTTTTGAGGAATGAGCTATCCATTTTGAGCAAGTGACACGCTTTTGCAGGTTATCAACTAGGTTTTGCGGTTTGCACTAATAGTTTTGAGAAATGCATTAACTCTTGTGCAAATGTAAGTACCGTTGTGAGAAATGCACCAAAGCGACTGAGAAAAACTGTAAGAGAATTACAGCAAAACAAATGACACACTTTGCCTTTAAGAATCTATGTTGACTTGTAGAATCCTTCAGAGAAGGTCCTATGTGTCATCACATATAATATCACCACTGGTACATCGTGAAACAGTACACGTGTTAGTGCCTGAAGGTGGATCAGCAGAGTGAACACAGAATCTGTGGTGGCAGATATACCACAGACCTCCAGTGATCAGCTGTTCTTTGTTTCTAGGGCACCGCTGGGCCAGATCCCACCACAGTGTATCTAGACATGAGGGCTCTACGGCATGACAGGTGCTATAACAAGCATTTATGATTATCCTGGAGCTTATATAGCAGTGTCAATTCATATTCTGTTGTTTATCAACTAATATGTAACGCATTTTATTCTTCATTCAGGGTCCGATTAGTTGAGAGAGGATCTCCGCATAGTCTGCCACTGATGGAATCTGGGAAGGTGAGATGTTTTAATAAATTATAAATACACTACAGTGTAAAAGTTTGTTTGTTTTATGTTTTTGAAGTTGTATTTATTTGATGCAGCTCACAGTTTACATTATAAAACACTAATATTGTAAAATATAATTGCAATTTAAAATAACTGAAAGTTTTTTAGCAGCTGTTACTCTAGTCATTTTCAGTGTAACATGATCTTTTAGAAATCATTCTAACATGGTAATTTGTTATATATTATTATTATTGGTGCTCAATCGTTACAAACGTAATCCAATTTCTGCGACATTTACTTTTTTATTCTTTTATAAAGAGAAATTTCAAAGGAACAGCTTTTTCTTTTTTGTTTAATTTTTTTATAACATTAATTTATTTCATTCTTTCTAAATAAAATGTTTTTTTTTTTAATCTTGAATGGTAGTGTCAATGTTTAAAAAATATTAAGCAGAAAACTATAATGATAATTAAGTTTTTTGAGCAGCAAATCAGCATATTACAATTTGTGTAGGATCGTGTAACACAGAAGACTGGAGGAATGATGCTGAAAACTGAGCTTTGTATCACAAAAATAAATTACATTAAAACACATATTAAAACAAAACAGAAAATAATATTTTACAATATTACTGTTATTTTGATCAAATAAATGTAGCCTTTGTGAGCATAAAAGCCTATTTAAAAAAAAAAAAAAAAAATTCAATGATTCTTATACTTATAATAAAACTAAATCTTTATTTGATATTTGTTATATTTCTCAACGCACAGATTTTGCCTGGGGTAAAGGTTATAATTGCCAACACAGAGACCAAAGGACCTTTAGGAGATTCTCATCTGGGAGAAGTGAGTGTGAAATATGAAAGCGAGTGTTATTAACCACAGATAATCACATCTGAGCAGTGTTACCTTCAGAGTCTGTTATATTATATCATGTGTAGTGAGCTGATGGAACTGTATTTAATAACAGATCTGGGTGAGCAGCCCCCATAATGCCACAGGATACTATACGGTTTATGGTGAAGAGGCGTTGCATGCTGACCACTTCAACACCAGACTGAGCTTCGGTGACACGCAGACGGTTTGGGCTCGCACTGGATATCTCGGCTTCCTGCGGCGCACAGAGCTTACAGATGCCAGTGGAGGTACTATACGCATGAGATGAAACACACACACACACACACACTAGTGTTCCATTCGAAGATATTTGCGGTTACTTTTTAAATCAAAATCTTTGATTAAAAACACACCCTGACAAGCTTATAAATTAATTTAGTATTTAGTTGTAGTGTTTTTACACTTTTTGTTTATGATAATAGGAAAATTCACTTGTGCTGTACAATAAATGATGTTTTTGCACATTATTCCAGAGCGACATGATGCCTTGTACGTGGTTGGTTCTCTAGATGAGACTCTGGAGCTGCGGGGAATGCGCTACCATCCCATTGATATTGAAACATCTGTCATAAGGTCACACAAGAGCATTGCAGAGTGGTAAGCAATATTTTTAAATTTAATTTAAGTTGTTCACTTCTCACTGCTGTGTGTGTGCACTTGTATAGGTTAAATGCAGAGCACAAATTCCATACCTGGCCACATGTCATGTCCTTTCCTGATTCCTAGTGGTGTCTTCTTTTGGAAGAACAAAGTAGTTTTACTTTCACAACGACCCACGGAGCGTCTAGCAGCAGGCAGAAGCACTACACTTCTTTCTTTGCGTAAACATTTGGGCGTTTTAAAAAAAACACTCTGTGATATAATAAAGTGGGAGCGTGTTAAAACAAGCCATTTTAGGGGGCATGGACAAGTCACACATTTTATAAAAAATATATTTTTAGTTTTGAAACTTTCATCCTGGCAACTTCAGGGAATTTATCTATGCACTAACACCTTCTAATGCTCTAAAGAGAAAGAAAGATTTGAAATCACATCATATGACCCCTTTAATATCTTGCTGTATGAAATTAATTACTTTACCATTTATTAGGTTTTTGCTTTATAAATTTGAAAGTTTTACAAAATTAGCCACGTTTTGATACTGCTTTCATCTCACTCATTCTCTCCCTCTCTTCAGTGCTGTGTTCACATGGACAAATCTCTTGGTGGTGGTCGTGGAGCTTGAGGGGTCGGAACAGGAAGCCCTGGATCTTGTTGCTCTGGTGACCAACGTGGTTCTGGAAGAGCACTATCTTATAGTGGGGGTCGTTGTGGTGGTGGACCCTGGAGTAATTCCTATCAACTCCAGAGGAGAGAAGCAGCGGATGCACTTGCGAGACGGCTTCCTCGCTGATCAGCTGGACCCTATATATGTGGCCTACAACATGTAAGAATGTGTAACATGGAGAAGAAACCAGATGCCAGGAATATCTGCATATGCAAATTTACAAAGGAAGCATTATGGGGAAGTTCGGACATGCTTGCCTCAAACATGAAGAGTCCTTGATGGAGCTATGCAGTTTATTTTTTATATCAAACTGTCAGAATGCCTTGCAAATAAAACTCTGATTCAGTGGTCAGGGCAAATGACTTGATTTCATCTTCTGTTTCCTTGTGTGACGCAGTTATGAGTTCAGTTTTTATTCAAGCACACTTGTCCTGCACATATGACACATGCGTGCTGAATGTTCCTTTTGTGTGAGGAGGACCGGCCTGGAGTGCCTGATGTCAGCAAGATCCTGATTGCAGGAATATGTCTGTAATTTCAAGGGCATGTGAAAATGTGTAATGCACTTCATTTCATTGCATTACTATCGCCTGTGTTGTAGCTGTAAAAATGCACAAACCATTTTTTGTTTGGTTTGTTCTTTCACATTAACACACAAATCTTTGGGAAATGTTTTATCTGGAGACCAAATGGCAATAAATGGCCAATTCTTTGTTACATTGTTTCATTCATTTATTAGACAGTGCAGGACAGGAATCAGGGTAATAGCAGTGAATAGATGAAGAGTCTTATTCAGGTAACCAAGTCCCAATCTGAAAAATATTTCTGCTCAAATTTACATTATTCACAGCATTTCAAGAACTATTTTGTTCAGTATGGCATCACTGTTCATGGCTATATTATCTTATATTCCTGAAGATGAATGTATGAAGGTGACATTTTAGTCTCCTACATATTACTGATTGAAAAGAAAGTAGCCTTTTCCATTAATTCATTAAAACATACCAAACAGATGGGACCGTTATTTCAGGAAAAAAATGACCACTGCAGGTGAGGGCTTTTATTCTTCTTTTCATTATTGGGTTAAAGTGTGGTATTTCATTGTATTTTTCAGACGCATTGTACACTGCATTGGCCAGCACTGTAAAGACCACTTTTAACAATGCTTGTTTTCTTTAATTGTGTTCTTTACGTAAAGGACAGGCCGTATGCCTGCTGTAATTATGTACAGAATTTGTGTAATAAGTTATTACTGGGACACCAGAAAAGTACAAATACTTTTGGCATGGTTTTGCAGTGGCACTGAGGAAACCAGATGCTCCTCAAATCAAAGCTTCATTTCACAAACAGTGATGGGAACAACATGAGACACTATTCATGTAATATTTTATATTGCGATAGACTCAAGTCAAGTGGTTTTGCTGCAAGGATTGTAAAGCACATACAGCATCTGTATTGCAGGATGGTGTGTGACTGTTAGTGTAAAATTTTTGCATTTAGTTCAGTTTTGTCATTTAGTAAATATTTGGTTGAAACAGCTTTTGACTTATGTTAATATTTCTTAATAAAACCCATGCTTTTAAATTATGGACATTGGCATTTTTAATTCTAATGTAATTTTTAATGCACATTTTACAGACAATTTTATCCAAAGAAACTTACATTGCATTGAACCCATGGTCTTGCCATTGCTAATGCCATGCTCTACTGTTTGCATTAAGATTGATCAGTATGTAATAATATAAACGTTGTATATAATAGTAAGCAAAAGGATAACCAGGTTCAAAATTATCAAAACATGATTACCAAGATTTAAGAATTTCCAGTATGCATGTTAACAGTGCTAAACAGATTTTAGAAAGATCCTAATGATCCTAATCCTCTACGATACAGCAGTTACAAAATAATTCAAGAGATGTATTCTTCTATTTTTTCTAAAAGCTTTGTTGCAATATCCAGTGCCCTTCTAGCATTAGTAACGTCAAATTGCTTGTTTGGAATGTGAGGAAATTGGTGATAGTTCGGATATTGTGTTTTTTTGCCATCAACACCAAGGTCAGTCAGTTGCCTCACAGTGTTCGGTAAAGAAGCCAACTGTGAACTGAAATGGGACACCTGTAGAGCCAGGCCTGTTATTGAGCAGTTGTGGGGTTGTTGTCCAGTTTCCCTGTACATCGCTGCTATCAGGGCTTTTTCCACAGCCTGGTGCACTTTAAACAGACACCACTCTGAACTATCTCCTCCAGTGTCGTTATGAGCTGCTTTGATGTCACATTGAGCCTGTTCGTACCAGCGTTTTGCCTCCTGTCTGTTTGGCCTTGGAGTTTCTCTGTGATGTGACCAAAAGTTATAGTGCCTTCTAGAATAGTTCTGATAGAACCTCTCACGTCCCCTCCTATGCCTTTGTGCCTCTGTGTTCCACGTGTCATAGAAATCTCGATAGTTGCTCCTGTTTGAGGATGTGCTGTGTGCAGTTTTTCCACTTTGTGGATCCTCAATTCTGATTTGCAGGTATTTAAATGCCTCTGTGGCAAGGAGTTCATTGCCTGGGTTCTTATCTGGATGCCAGCGGAGAAAGAGACGCTTAATTGCTTTCTTTTTGTCCTCACTTGACATTTTCCAGATTTCGTTTAAGCTTTGGTCAATTTCTTTTTTGATTTCTTCCAGTGTCTTAGGAAAGACTGTTTTGGGTGGAGGCCTAGATGTCAAAAGACGTTCTATATCTGTGCAAGTGGACCCTTTTGACGCAGTTTCCTTCTTTTCTCTTTTAAACTGGTAAAGGTCAAGAGAGCTTACTTCAATGAATTCATCTGTGCCAACTTGAATTTTATATCTGTCAGGAAATTGTCTTTCTTGTCCCAGTGGATCATTCACTCGCTCGATAACAATGGCATAGAAATATTCACCACAACTATCCTTGCTGAAGCCAACATACTCTCCACTTTCAAAGTTGTTGAGGAAATTCATATCAAGACAGTCATGCCATTCTTCAGGTATACAACATCCAGGTTTTGGTAAACTACCATGTCCATCCTCCTTGTGGCCACTGTTATGAATGCCAAGACTTTCCAAGGCTTTCTCAACATCCTCCATGTTATCACACAGCAAAAGATGTCCAAGGGCTGGAAGGCTTAAGGTGGTCAGACAGTTCTTTAGAAGAGCATTGATTTCTTTCATAAGACACATATTAACTTCATTTACTACTTTGGGTGCTGTGTCATCATTGTGTTTCAAGTAGAAACTACATCCATCTTCCTGTTTTTTCACATAAACATTAGTTTCAGCCTTACTACCCTCAAGTGGCACAAGGTTCAACAGAAGTTCAGTTTGAAGAGTCTTACAGCAGATAATTTGGATCTTGGAAAAGATTTCCTCACACATTTCTTCAGCTTCAGAATGTGACACACTGCCATTGCTCTCTTCTCTGATGAGACAGACCAGTCCATAAAGAAATGCACCAGAAGACAAGTGTTTGTCAAACCAGCCACCAAATTCACACCCTTCATAATCACAATATTGGACACTTGTTCCCTCCAGGTTTGCAGAGATTACATTCGAGAGAAATTGGGGCCGAACATGCTCAGGAAGGAGGTGCAACAAAGTTTGATGTTCATAGTGATCATTTCCAAGATGACAGCGGTTAAATTTCTCTAGCAGTTTCAGCTTGGTTTCCAAAGGACCTTCGAGTCTTGCAGCCTGGAAGACAGTGTCATTGAAAAACAAAGTGCTGGATTCATAGACTTTCCCATCTGTTGAAGGAAGATAAAGTGGCTTGTTTTGAAAAAGAGGTTTCTTCTGTTCCTCTTTCAGGTGGATAAACAGCTGCTGTACAACACGTTTCACAGTTTTCTGCTGATTTGCTTGAAGGCTGTCTTTATCAGAGCTCTCAGAATAGATTTCTTGAAGCACAGTACAATATTGATCAATGGTGGGCCGTTCCTCTACACCAATCTTCTTGAAGAACTCTTCAAATTTAATATATATTGACGGAATACTGTACAAATAAGGTCTAAAGTCATTAGCATCTGATAGGGAAAGTACTGCCTGGCAAGCTTTCACAAGTGTTTTCCCATTTTCCACAAGGATAACAGGCAGGTCTGAGAACAGAGAGCCATCAAATTGTATTGACTGCAGGTATGCGTATGATTTTATAAACACAGTGGTTCTTGTTGTCAGCAGTTCGTCATTGTGGCACTGAGATTTACATATGTTTTTAAGATTAGCAGCTATTTCTCCAGGGGGTGGAGTCTCCAAGGCTCCAGCATCAATCATTTTCTTTTTGATTTGTGGAGAGCAGTTTTCTAAGGGCAGGATTGGCATAGATGTCCATATCAGATATTGGTTCTCAATGTCTCTGCCAATCAATGATCCTCTGATAGCAACAACCTCCCTCTCATGAGCAAAAGCTTTGTGAAAATCACAAAGTGTTAGACAAATTTGCACTGGGATGATGAATTTAATGTTAGCAACTCTGCTCAGTAAATTAGAATTTTTGTCATAACTTTTTGATAAAACAGTCCTAAAAAGGAGTTTTGATCTCTCCTTAAGAACTTTTAAAGGAGTGTTGCCTTTAGCTTCAGACTCAATTTGTTTTGCAAACTGAATAATTTCCTCATCAGACACTTTATGTTTCAATCCAATTTTCTGTAAGAGACATTGTGCTTTAGAATATTTTTCTTTGAAATGGTCCCAAAATGTTTGGGGCACAAATCTCTCTTTTGGAAGCATTAGCTTGTAAAGGTGTTCATTCTCATCATAGAAGTATGAAGCCACCTGAAGAGACCCATGGATGTCTCGAATAAATCTGGCCTCAGTCATTGCAGAGACAATCTTGCAATCCACTTGTTCAAGTTCCACCAACAAACGCATGAAATCAAGAAGCTTGGCCTCTTTCATCGTGTGCACAGAAGGAAGAATGAATTGTACACTGAACTCCAAATCATCTAGAACTTTAATGTTCAGAATTTCGGACAATTCTGAGTTTATCCAAGTGTGCTTGAGGAAAATACTGTCACATCCATCGATATTGTACAAATTCGGAAAGTCATTGTGATGTTTAGAATTCAGAATAAACACCCTTCTGTGCAAATCAATCCTTTCCCGTTTTCCAGATATTGACTCAAACAGGGGCAAAGACATCAACAGATGTTGACTCTTATTATTGGAATCTCTGATCCCACGCTGTAGGAAGCCCTGGAGTTCTTTAAATTCATCTTCAGACAGCTTCTCAAACTGTGTATGAGGTACATCAGAAACCTGCTCTAAAACAGCCTTGCTGTCTCCCGTTTGCAAGAGTTCTAGATTCAAATACTTGAAACGGAACTCAGTACTCAGATTAGTGAAAAAGTGAACGTTTATTTTCATGAACCCCATTTTTATGAGAATGGAGGTTATTTTTTCATTTTCATACTGAATCACTTTTGATATGTTTTTCATTGTTTGTAAGTAATGTGTGTTATTTTGACTGGGGCAGATTACTGGTAAGATGGGACTGTCATCAAAGTGCTTTTTTATCTCACTGAAGACATTTATCTTTTCATTTTGATAGCTTTTGTCTTGATCCTCAAAGAAGGCCCACAATTTTTTCAGCCAGTTGAGTTTCTCAGTATCTGATTGGTAGAGCTGACACCTTGGATCAGGTAATGACTCCCTAAACAGAAGTTTGATTTCTGGTTTCAGATATGTTGCTGCTATGTCAATTGTTAAGCCCTTAATAAACTTCCCCTCAAGCAGAATTTCCATATCCTTTCCACTGCCAGCAATATCTGCAAACATATCCTGATGTCCTTGGAAAAGACTGCTGAATCTTGAGATCAACTTTGGGCATTTAGAATCAAAGACTCTTAACATCTGATCTACTGTGAGGAGAAGAGGCAACCCATTGAGGGCATGGGCATTTTTCTCGTTGACATTTTTCAAGCAGAAATGTAAAAGTTTTGAGCAACTTGTTTTGTTTTTGATCAAAGTCTGGTTGATGAGTAATGGTAAACTACCAGTTGTCTGAGACGGATCATTCAGTGAGCTTTGCTTCAAAAAGTTAATCACTGTTGAATCACTGATTTCTGCCACATTTACATCAGCTGCTTTAAAACTCTCTTTTATGTCATGCAATTTCCAAAAGGGAGGCACTAATTTCATCCTGATGTTATCTAAAATTTCGAAAATCCCATCATGGTCGTCAGTTGTAAAATATGGACAATATTTTGAATCTGGATTGGATGCATTGCACCAGGTAACTACGTATTTTGGGATTTTTGCATGTTGTGAAGGATGTGATGACTCAACAGGAACAGCATGTACTGTGGGTATGACAGGAAGGTCACGTTGGTTAATTGATCTATAAACCTCATGAATCATCTCATGCCAGATTTTGTCAACTTTGTGTGAAATGCATGGAAAGAATCGAAGGCAAGATGTCTCTAGGTCTGATTTGAGGAATGTAAGAGCTTTCGGTGTATCTTTTTTTATGTTTGAACAGAGTCGTACAAGCAGGTCAGCATAGAGTGGTGAAATGATGTTTACTATCAGTGACTGGTTCCACTCAGTCTTCAGACTATCACCATCCTCTTTCCACAAATCCCTTCTAGAGGAATCTACTTCAAAATTGGCATTCACATGAACTGGTAAACCAGTTTCTCCAGGTAAGGGCAAAGAACAAAATGCCCTTCCAGTAAATGTGTGGGTAAATGTGGTGTGCCAACATGCAGCTAAAGCAGCTTGAGGAACTTTGAACTGATCTTGCTTGTTTTTTTGCTCATAGTCTGGTTTTGAAAAGCCAAAGCTCTCTGCAATGAGCCACTTACTTTGTTTTTTTCCAGATATGATTTGCATGCCATAGATGGTTTTGGAGGGTTCTGCTTTTTTTAAAACAAAGGATTCTTCAACATGTTTTTGAAAGTTTTCCTTGCTTACCATGCTCTTCTCTGTGTATTTCTTTTCAATAAGAATTTGACATTTTGGTTGTTTTGCATCTTCACTGATCTCTGAAAACTGTATTTTTGAGATGTGTTTTAAGAAAAGAATTAGTCCTTCAGGATCTTCAGTCAAGGCATCGTGAAGTTCGTTCATGTCACGATCTGTGACTGTATGTCTAGATATTTCAGATATTTCTGCCATGTTTTCTGTCCTGAGAGGAAGTCTGAACATGGTTCCAGTATTGAGAGCAAACATTTCTGGAAGAAAGGTATGATAAACATCCTCAAAAGACTTTTTGAATTCCTCTTCCATTGAAAACTTGCAGCCTGGGGATTGTTGTGTTACACTGTCCACATATTTAAGATTTGGATCAGAAATGCAGAGCCATTTGTCACCAGTCAGGATAGATGGACAATCTGTGAGATGATAAACTGAATTGAAACCAAGTCCATATTTTCCAGTTCTTCCTAAACTTCCATGTTTTCCTCCTTCTCCTAGCTGCTGAATACCCTCCAGATCAGCTTCAGAGAATGTTCTGTTGTTGTACACACAAAGGGCTGGGCCTTGAACCAGTTCCCATTTCTTTCCAAATATCTTTTTTGTCTTATGTTGTCTTTTGTCCCACACAAAGTGAATTTCTGTAGCCTCTGCATCATCAGCATTTTGAATGAGCTCTTTCAGAATATCCTTTTTAGATGGATATGCATCAATGATATTTTTTAACCTGACAGTTAGTTTCTCGGTTTGTCCAAACTCTGTGGCCTGAAGAGAATAGCCACTGACAAAATGATTCTTCAGAGTATAGTGCCTTGTTGTTTTTACACCAAAACAACAGGCCACAGGCCGAGGTATCAGCTCATGGGAGAGCTTGACACCAGCTGAGATAGGTATCCATGGGCTGTCATTAAATCTCAGCTCTTTAGAAGATGTCAGCACCCCTTTTTTATCGGGTATGAGACAGTTTGTAAACTTTTCATCACTGATTTTGAACAGCCCATGCACGAGTATTGCAACACAGTTATGGAGGTCTGACGTGGGAAGAGGGTTAGATCCATATAAGGCCTTCATTTTCTCAAGTGCTGCAACAAACTGCTCTTTTGTGAATTGTTTATTGACACCAATGCAGTCCCAGAGCCTCTCAAATTTGGAAAAGATGACTGGAAGCACATAGAGATGTGGTTTCTTTTCAAAATCTTCACTTTTGGCCACTGCCTTTACATTTACGAAGCGATCCTCAATGAAAATGAATGGAAATGATTTAGCATGACCAATAATTGGATTTGGATCTTTCTGTTCAAACAAGTAATAATTGAGATATTCATAGCAAGACTGAGCAATTTTGAAGACAGCATTCCTTTCAAATGCATTACAGTGTTGATATGCTTTTAACAGCTGCTGGAGCACTGTCTCAACTGGTGGATTTGTCTGTACTTTCAATCTTTGAAGAACTGAATCATGTATTTGAAGAACTGAATGATCAACTGTGAATTCTGTCATGCTTACTAAATTGCGACAATCATCCGTATACACTTCATTGGGTTTTTTAAGAATGGTCTTGTTCTTGTTTTGTTGATCAAATGGAGCTAAGGCAGGAAGGAATGGTATCTGGGACAGTGTGTGCCAGTGCAGAGATTTCACATCTTCTGAGGAGTCTTTCATTAACTCCATGAGACACTTAAGACGTTTGCGACATTTAGATTTATCCTGTTGCCAAACACTAGATATCTTCCCCACTCTTTCTATGATGTCTTCTAAAGGTAGGCAGTCGCTCAGCATTCCCAAATCTGAAAGTCTTTGAATCCTTTTTGGAAAGAAGAAGTCATTTGCAGTTCCTTCAAGAAAGCGTCCCTCCTCAAGTTCGTACAAACAAGCCACTTTGCCAGAAGGATTCACAAGACGCTTGATCAATTGAAGCTTCTGACATTTCTGTGTTGGAATGCAAGGGTAACTTTTTAGCAGGTCATCAACATCAGGATCATTCAGGTCGATGGCGTTCAGAACAAGCAAATTTCTGTTATCTGTGGCCACAGCACTCAAGTTATCAAACACAATGCTGTAAAACTCTGGCCAGTTGATGGTTTTCTGTTTGATCATTTCCTTGAAGCCACAATTATTGAAACTGTCTCTTACCCATGTTGGGAGAGAAACAACACAGGAGTATGATGGTCCCAATCTCAAGAACACTTTCATGGCAATGTGTCCAACTACTTGATTCTTCTCAATTTTTGGATTTAGAAATCTCGCCTTCTCCATAGAACACCAATTACGTCCATTACTTAAAATAGCCAGAGATTTACCACTGGCATTCTGTGCAACTGCGGAGTAGAAAGATTCAACCAGGGGTAAAAATGCTTTGCTGACT
>JAUCMT010000543.1:0-12072 GCA_032357475.1 Enteromius thamalakanensis
AGCAGATTCAGAGCCGTCACGCATGAAGGCGTTCCCCATAGCGTCTTCGGACGCAGTGTGAGTTCCCGTAAAAGAACTGCTTTACGCACAATGCAAATCATAAAATAGTCGGCGCATAACCAGTGAAGCAAGCAAGGACATGTGAGATGTGTTTCTTTTTGTTAAAAATATTTTTTAAATTAATATATCGAAGAATTGTTTTAACTACCTGACGACTTGACAGTGTGCTGGTTTGTTGTTATGAGGATTAACCTTGCCAACCATAGATTTTACTAACAAGACAGTTAAAAAATGTTTTGGTCTTTATTTACTCTAATTATGGGGATCAAATCTTTGTTTAAAATAACCCATTTTGTGCTTCTGGAAATAAAGTAAGATATAGATATTTTAAGATGACATGAGGGCAAATATAATGACATAATTGTCTTTGTTAGGTAAAACTCATCAGGGGGTAAACAATCTGAAAAATGATCAATGTCAAAATATGTTGCTAGTTATGCATTTATAAATTCCAACACATGAACAGTATTGGAGGTATCAAGCAGAATATAGCATGGAACAAAGAACAAAAAACATCTCCCTAAACTTTGTTTCCTTTTAAGTGTAAAGATGAAAAATGTATAACATCAATAACAAAACAATTACTGTGGAAAATGTACAAATGATTTACAAATTAAAATAAATTGATTTCAAACAATAATTTTAGTGTTTAAACTGATACAGTATGTAAATTAAAGAACAGATCAACTAGACTGAGAAAAAAAGTTGAGTTTATGTTAAAAAAAAAAAATACAAATGAAAAGAACTATGTACAAATAAATTAAATTTACATTTGGTGTAAATTGGTGTAAAGCACACTGCTGCTTTGAGACTCTTCAGTCCACCAGTCTGTAAAATGTCTACGTTGGTTGGTAGAAGAGAGATGGTCCTTGAAAATGTTGTATTTCGACTGCAGTGTGGAGAAGAGCATTTAGTCGTAACTGTTGCGCTTGGTACTTGTTTCATTGTTGATGTGATTATGTCTGCATTGACTTGTTTTACACCTAATTTTAGGTAAACACACTGAAATATTTCCAGCAGCATTTTTGCCCTCTTTGTGTAAGCATCTCTTCCAACTCCTTTAGTGACAATGGTCTTCACCAAATCGAACATTTCATTTTTTTTGTGCTCTTTGTCAAGATAATGGCAAAATGATCCACTGTCACAGAAAGCAGAGCAAAGGCACTGGCAAAAAGAGTCAAAGACACAGGTATTATTTACACTTACAAGCATTTTGTCAACTGCAATGGGTGTTTTAGCCTGGTAGTTGCCATTCTTCAAGACACTGCCCAGGTAAAAAAAATATATATATATTAAAAATATACTTTTTTAAAGAGTACTAAGTCCAGTTTGTACTTTTTTTGTCAAATCCAAGTATAGTAAAGTGTATTCAATTATGTATTTAGTTCCACTTAGTACCAAGTTCACTACACTTTAAAAGTAATTAGTATGCTAAATTGGAACAACTTTTTTTAAACTTACAGTGCACTAAATTATACTAATAAAAATCAAGGTTAATGAGCAATTAATCACTCCTAGAGTATAATGAAATTGTATGACCATTCTAAAACAAGTACACTTAAAAAGGCACTACAGCCAAACTTATAGTTGAGTTTCAGTACATTTTGTACATACTGTTATTAGACTTATTTTTTACTATAAACTATGCTAATGTAGTATACCTCTAATATTTCAATTGACCTACAAATGCACTTCCTTACTACATTTAGTGCTTTTAAAGTGTTTCCCAATGAAAGTGGAAATATGATTAAAGTGAAGTTCTATTACAAGTTAAATATCATAGACACATGCTTTTAGTGCACCGTTATTATTTTTCTTTTTAGAAAATAACTGTTTGAAGTATATTTCATCTGTACTTTCATTCCCTTTTTGTTATACTTGAGCATAAATGTCGCCATTATACTTGAAATGTATTTTATTACTATTACTTTGAAGTGTATTAACAGATTACAAATGTCATTGCTGAAAGGGAACTTTATTACAAAAAAATACAGACAAAAAAACAAACAAACAATAAGGCACTATAACCAAAACCCAATTAGGTGGAAGCCCAACAATCACCAAATATCTGGTGTGCTATTCAAATCTATATCACATGGAGTAACAAAATAGAAAAAAAAAAATACTTCCAACAGCCTTAGGCTCTCAAAACACAGGCAAAAATTTCTTATTCGTAGATCTAATTATGAGGATTCACCAAAGCTTTATAGGACTCATTATTGCATTTCCTTCTTATAAGGGCACGAATTTCAGACACCGCCGTATCCGGGAATCGCTCCCTCACTGCATCTGTGAAGCCAGAAAAGAGACAATGGCATGAATTAATGAAACTAGAAAATTTAATTTCAAATAAATTACCAGTGCATGCAAATGCAATACATACATTAACATAAAATGTGAAACCAAACAGTTGTGGGCAGAGGAAAGTTGTTGGGAGTCATAGTTCATGACCACTGACAGTTGGAATGGCTGAATTGTTAAATAGTTGAGTAGTTTAAATACTTAAATGATTTAATAGTGAATTATAGCAGTGGGTACTTTTATTTTGAAAATAGTTGTGGACAGAGGAAGCTGAACAGGATCTGTAGTCTTAAGAGAGTCAGATTGTATGCTGAAAACCTGAGACAATAGATAGTTTAAAAGTTGAATGTAGTGTAATTAATGTTGATAGCCAGAAAGTTTAATGGATGTTGATAGACATTCATAATTATAGCATGACATTACTGTACCTATAATTGCATCCGTTTTTTCAGGTTCCAGCTGCTCCTTGACCTCACCCTTCTTCCCTTTCCCTGTCAGGGTTGCTTTCGACAAAGTGTCCCTCCCAAAGACTAATGCTGCCAGTTCCTGTGTAAAAAGAGACATCCTCCGTCCACTTAGCCTCTGGTACAGTCGCTTTGGAACTTGTACAGATGACTTGCCCAATGTGATCTGTGAAAACACAAGCAAATTAAGACAAAAGGTACATTACAAACACTTCTCTATAGGGCAGGTTGTATTTTAACACAATCAGGATCATTTGTTTATATGCTTATTACACCAAATCATAACAAATATTTGGCAGATAAGGCAGAAATTCTACACAGCAGATAATAAAAAGTTAGTTGGTGGTGTTTTTACTATAAAGATATTTATGTAGCCCTTTCTTGCAAGATCATTTTGATTTAATCTATTAACAATTGTACTTATTTCTGGCCGCCAAATTTGCTTATCACACTGGTTATTGCTGCTTTCCATGTTTGAACATACAGTAGAAGAGCAGGGGGGGGCCAGAACAGAGCACACCACTAAAATGCATTTCATGCAATAGTAAATGAAATTATTTTCTTGACAAAGTGGTCCTGACTGAACTAGATTTTTTTTTTCACTTTTGAAAATGAATAACAGTTGGTTAGATAAGCCATTTCTGCAGTGTATGATTTTGCATTTATTAAATATTACAGCCCACAAGTGCAGCAAAGTCCATGAATTTTCATGAATTGGTGAACATTCAAGACCACAAAATCCTGGAGGGCCTACACAGTGCTAATGAGGGATAGCTTTAAGGTCCTTTAATCATACCATGTCTTCACTGCCCGTGTCACTGCTGGTGTTTGTTGAGTCGCTTTGGCTGGAGGACATTGACGATTCTGCTACGTTGCTTATGACTGCTTTCAAAGATGATACCAGTACTGGCAGTTCTAAAACAAGGATGTAGTATAAAAAGGGTGAGAATCGTTACAGGGTTCCCAGGACTCCAGGACGTTTCCGTGACAATAAAAAAAATAATAATTCCATGTCCTACAATAAAAGGATTCCAATGGTAAAATATACTGATTTAAGTATAGAAAGATTTCGGAGCAGCCGCGGAAATAAATGGGCATTCAAGAAAGTAGGGCTAATAATCAGCTAACTCTGAATAATGAATGACTGGCATCCTTAGCATACATATGCACCTACCCACCTTTCAGAGCCTTGAAAGTTTCCTGGTCCATCTCAACAAAAACTGCAGGCTCTGCCCCTCGCCGTTGAGACTCCTGAGGCATAGCGTCCTCCTCATCCTCACTGTTCACAACCACCTATGCAGAAAACATCAACTTAATTACCTTAAACAAAGGATAGCTATACACTCCTACAAATGCCAAAACACTATTTTCATGGTGTGAGTGTGTGTTTAAATCAACAGAGTTCATGCAGTTTTGAATAGTAACAAATTTTTTTGTGATAAAGCAAATGCAATAGCAAAAAAAGTTTTGCAGTATCACATAAGGTTTTACCCTGAGCACCAAGGCATAGGTTAGCAGGTTCTGTTTGGACTTTGATCCTGGGACATAACTCAATGCTAGTACAAAGTGTGTTATTGCATGCATGTCAGCACCAATAGGCTTTAATCCACCACTTTAAACTCTGACAATTCTCTGGGGAACACTGCACATTATTTGAAGGCGGTTACATTTTTAAACGTACCGGTTTACGTCTTTTAGAAGGCACAAACAAGTCGCAACATGTCTCGTCAGAATCAGACTCAACTTGTGCACGTAGCAGTTTTAGGTCCCGTTTCAGCTCCTCACCCATTTTGGCCATTTGTGAACCTGACTGAAAACATACATATTGTTTAAGAGGATGATTTAGAAAAATTCAACACCAACCACCTTAAAAGGGGTAAACCAGCAAAATATCTGAAGATATCTGTTTCTCAAGGTCATTGAGTACACCAAACAGAATGAAAACAATCGTTTTTAGCTGGCTCTAGTTAGTAGTTCCAACAGCTAAAGCAGCCAGGCAGCTACAGCCTACACTCTGTCAGGATGTACATAGGGGCTCACAGACACACCAGAGTGTAGCGCTGCTGGGTTGCTGGGTGTAGCAACTTGAGCTAGGTAAAACAGATCGATTTTTATTTTGTTTTGTACCGACAGTACTGGGTGACCTTGAGAAACAGAGATCGATGTGAAAACTCGCCCGATTTGATATTTATATTTATTCATATTAGCTGGCAAAATAAGCAAAATATTTGTACACTCAGCTTGGAAAAGTCTGCAAAAACTCACAATTTAACTCCCATTGGCAAGCACATGATACAATGCCATAGCATTATTATTTGAAAACTGGAATCAAAATGCTCCATCAAGCTTACGGTCATTCCTTGCTTCATCACCCTCTTCTCCTGGACAGTAGTTTTGCCAGACTGACCATAGGAAGCAAGGGAGGAAGACCACAAATCCTCCCCCTGAAGGAAAGCAACACGTTTCTCCACTACTTCGTTGTAGTTTTCTGTGAAGACATAGTATTTGCTATTAAATACTTTGTAAATAGAGTTCATAACTGCAACATTTTTCAATTACTTTCACAATTACCAACATTCACCGTTCACAATTAACAGGAAATCAATACACATTCAGTGTAACCTTTTACTAATTTCAAGATAGGAATGTCACTGTCATTTACGATTCATTTGTCATTTACAAATTCCATACACTAAACTTTCACTAGAATCTACATCAACTCGTCCAAGTTAGTAACAAATGTCACTATTGAAGTACGGTGGCGTGTTGCTTTAATGCATCAAATATCAGAACTATATTTGAAAAAACTATAATTTCGCATCACGACAAGCCTATCGATAATGTTACATGGACATGAATGGCCTTCAACTATTTTCTTAGTTAACGTTAGCAATCTGGCATTAAGTTAGCTGACATTGCTAGCAACTTTCATAGACTGAATAAACGATATCGATATGGACCGTCTATGTTTCAACCAGTTAATCGTCAGTTACGTTCATTTACATGACAGTAGTCCGTAAGTTAATGTCACAAAGAGTATTTCAATATTCCCATTGTTTTAGAACTTACCGGACAAGAACAGAAGCTTGGCTGCAACTGTCTTCGGGTCGTGCCTGCGTTTAGCTGGCAAAATCACCTCAATCCAGCCATCCTTAGACCGAAGGTCTTCCTTGCATTTAACTGTGATATCAAGGTTTCTATCCCGTATAATAGACACACTGTCTACTTTCAAGGACCCGTCAACGAAATAGAATAGTCCATACATCGTGATGACCCCCGTTACCACCTGAGTACCAATTCAATGATGAT
Organism: Enteromius thamalakanensis; assembly: GCA_032357475.1. Classification (NCBI taxonomy): domain Eukaryota; kingdom Metazoa; phylum Chordata; class Actinopteri; order Cypriniformes; family Cyprinidae; genus Enteromius; species Enteromius thamalakanensis. The sequence goes on from JAUCMT010000543.1 coordinate 6,135, forward strand.
GTTCAAATAATAACTGTCGTGCTTGGCTACGTTGTGGCTGCGTAACCGCCTGCCGCCAAAAACTGCTTCAAAGTGATTGGATGCTGATAATGCTGCGCACACTGATTGGATGTGGACACCGACTTGTAGTCAGGTCCGTCTAGTTTCTTGAATATTGATCATGATCTTAATCTGTTACACTGCTCAACAATAATAGTTCAAGTATGCCACATTTACGATCAGAGTACAAGTCCTACTTATTGGCTAATGAGAATAAAATACCAAGGACAACAGAATACAGACACAAGAAGGTAATTATAATTTCTTTGAATTATTGGTATGTTTTTGTTAGATTATTATTATTATTGGAGAAAGCTACCAGATATGCATGATAAATAGTAGGCAAGTTATCTGTGTCATCTAGGCTGTATCTATACTGTCTTGAAATTGTCTTTGTTTCAGGGAAAAGGCACAAGGCGGTACAAGCAGTACCTTTACAACACTGGCGTTGAAGCCCCTGACAGAGATGTAAGTTAGCCTATATGGTGATAAGTGTATTTCCTTTTTTTTTTTTTAATGGCATACCCAGATTAAAAGCTTGATTGTTCCTACATTGTTTGATACTCAGGTATGTGCCTTATACCATTGGAAAGGTCACACCACATTCTTCTTTCTAGAAGAATGAGTATGTTTCTGTGACATATTGACACAGATTTACAGTTTTTTTCCGCTCTGTTCAAATGTCTAAACTAACTAAGATATGAGGGTACCATCCATATGGCATCCTCAAACAGATAAATTCAGGCCCTAACCCCATTCCTCAGCTTGCAGCATTTAAAATTTTGAAGTCAAAAGACCAAAAATATAATTTCACAACAATTTTTGTAAAAGCATATGCGATTTGCTTGGTTCCCCTACATAAACTCCCATAGGGACTTTTTGTAAACAATTGCCTACTGACATTCAAAAGTTTATAACTTGAAAACCCCTTTACCTAGAAACATATTATTGGTTTCAAATGAAATGATTTGAAGTTACTCCTTCTGGCATAGAATGACACAGGCATAGAAAACAGTGGGGGTGTCCCACTGGTGGGACGATGTGCCTTAATAACACTTGGTTAGATTTTATTTTCTGCAGTACACTGACATGGATGATGATTATTGTTTTTCTTACAGCTTCCAGCCCACCATGATGCATCACTCCAGCCCAGAGCAAAACGGAAGAGAGCTGGCAGTAAGGTCAGGACATTGGCAATGCATCATTCATTCATTACAGCCTTTTGCCTACTATTTAGTTTTTGACTACTGTATGTGAAAACAAATTTGGGCCCGTGGGCCATTATATAGGCTAATGTAATGAACGGTAACTACCTATTTCTTCTTTGTGTATGGCTGTTAGTGTTTGGAACCATACGTATTTAGAGGGACTGATTGAAACTGATTGTAACGGTTGGAACATGTTGCTTTACTCACTCAATATCAAAATAGAACTTGATTAAGTGACTTACTTCCCACACACTTTGTTCCAACTTCAGAATGGATCAGCTGCTGAGGACGATGTGGTTGATATAGGAGAGCACCAGACCATGCAAGGACCAGGGGCTGAGAGACCCAACCCAGATCCGTCTCAGGTAGGATAACAGTTACTCACAGGCCAGCATTTGTATTACAGGTTGCTTTACTTCTAGTATGAAATCTCACTCAGTATCAAAATAGAACTATAAGTGACTTAGTTCCCACACGCTTTGTACCAACTTCAGAATGGATCAGCTGCTGAGGACGATGTGGTTGATATAGGAGACCACCAGACCATGCAAGGACCAGGGGCTGAGAGACCCAACCCAGCTCCGTCTCAGGTAGGATACAGTTACTCACAAGCAGCGTTTATCTTTGTGAGATTAGCCTAGGAATGATTTGCTATGATGACTTGATGCACACATCAGAAAAGTTCATTCCTCTGCCATAGAATAGAGAAGAAAATAATAACGTAGACTATATTATCATGTCAGGCACTTCCATTTTGCTTAACAGGCTACAAGAAAGCTGAATTGAGATCTCTGGGTGACATAAACCATGCCCAAAGAGTGCATCATGACACAAGATTCTACGAAATCTTGATCATAGATAACTAAACTAAGCATTTTACTATGTGGTCTGATGTTTGAACCCAAAAACATAAAAATTCTGTGTTGGATGATCCAAAACTAACTGTACACACACACACACACACACACACACACAAATTAGTGATCGGTTCCAAGGGTTCCTAAACTTCAGGTTTAATCATATTAAGCAAAAATATCAGTTGAGGGCAAGCGGTTAGGGAGTTGGACTTGCAACCCAAAGGTTTGATTCTCGACCCCGTCGGGGGGAGTGAATGACCAGTGCTCTCCATCATCTGCCTCCATGACTGAGGTATACTGAGCATGGTACAATCCCTAAGCACTGCTCCCCGGGCACTGTACTGGCTGCCCCCTGCTCACACGTGTGATGGGGCTGCCATGACAGCTGCCCTCTGTTCACGTGTGATGGGTTAAAAGCAGAGGTGAATTTCATGGGGTGTGCTGTGGTGTGCTACAATGACAAATGGGACTTTAGAAATAATATTTAATCATGTTTTAGATTTTCAAAAAGTTGAAAAAGCAAAGTTAATGTGTACTCACATTATAGATTTTATATAGGGATTTTTATCATTGTTTGAAAGTTGACAAGATTTGACAAACTTGAATATTGTAAATGTTTTGTCCATTATACTGAATGTTTTATACATCTCAATGTGTTATTTTTGTAGGATGGAAACTGTGAAGATGACCTTTTATACCCTGGAGCACCGATTACCAAAGGTCAAAGTTTACTCCTTCTAATGGCCTACGTTCTGAGGCATAACCTGACTGGGATAGCTCTGGACCATCTTTTACAGATTTTTCATGAACTTTTCCCTGCACTGATACCAGCAACCTCTTATCTCTTCCATAAATCATATGGCCAATATGGCAAGTATGTGCCCCATTTCTACTGCCATCAATGTTCCAATTATATTGGAACAGAAGACTGTGGTTTGACACGGTGTGTTCTGTGTGAGGCAGAATTTGATGTGGATGCTAGTCTACAAAAGGGTTCATATTTTTTGGTGATCAGTTTGTTTTTGCAAATTAAAGAGATTCTAGAAAATCCCAAAATCAAAATCCAAAGACATACATCAACTTCAGGTTTAATTTGTGATGTTCAGTGTGGAGGGGAGTATAGAAGGCTAAAAGACAGTGGAGAAATTGGTGATGATGATATCAGTCTTATCTGGAACAGTGATGGGATACCTGTTTTTAACAGCTCTAGATGCCAAATATGGCCTATCCAATGCCAAATCATAGAACTAAACCCTACAGACAGGAAGAACAACATATGTGTACCTTGTCTTTGGTTTGGAGAGAGCAAGCCCAATATTCAGACTCTCTTAGTTCCATTTGTTCAACAGCTGCAGGAACTTGAAAGTGTTGGGATCACATGGGGAGATGGTTGCACTTCAAAAGTGCATGCACTTGTTTGTAGTGCAGATTCAGTCGCAAGGCCACTTCTGCAAAATAAGAAGCAATTTAATGGCATTTATGGGTGTGACTTCTGTTACCATAGAGGTGGAGGCTCATATCCTTACGTAAGTCCTGAACCCCGTCTGCGCACAGAAGTTGAGCATTTTGAAAATGCTATGAATGCTACACCTCAACAGCCTATAATGGGAATAAAAGGCCCAAGTCAACTTATGAAATTAGACAAATTTCAAATGGTGCGAGGCTTTGTTCCAGAATATCAGCATAGTGTATGCCTTGGAGTTACAAGACAGCTGACTTCTCTGTGGTTAGATTCCACAAACCATCAGCATGGTTGGTACATAGGTACCCAAACTGAGCAGATTGACGAAGTGCTTAAAAACATTTCACCACCAACTGAGATCACAAGAGTACCACGATCTATCCGAGAGAGAAAGTTCTGGAAGGCGTCTGAGTGGAGGTCGTTTCTTTTGTTTTATGCTTTGCCTGTTTTAAATGGCATCCTCCCCAGAAAATACTGGAATCATCTTTTCCTTTTGGTTTTTGCAGTTTATCATCTCCTGCAAGAAAGGATCAGAGAGGCCGAGGTGGTGATAGCTGAGCAGGCATTGAAAAAATTTGTCAGAGAGTTTCAGATGTTATATGGCACAGCTAATGTGTCATTTAATGTGCATCTCATGACACACTTGGCTGCGAGTGTGAGGAACTGGGGACCACTGTGGGCCACATCCACATTTTCCTTTGAATCTTTTAATGGCACCCTGTTGACATATTTCAATGGCACAACTCATGTCCCAGTCCAAATAATGAAAAGGTACCTTAGGGTGAAGAGTCTTACAAAGAAAGCAGCAACAGTGATGCAGAATGCTAATGAGGATGTCAGAAATCTTTTCTCTGAACTACAGGGCAGAAAGTGTTCTACTGACAAATCAGTTCAAATCAGTGCCCATGTAAGAGTTTTTGGAAAATCAGTACAGACAGCTGTCTCGGTTTTACACATGCTTGCAATAGAAGACCTACTAGGCGTCAGAGTGAAACAAGCCTCTTACTACAACCGTTTCATTGTGAATGGAATACTGTATCACTGTGACAAAAACAGTCGCCTTCAGAAAAGAATCAACTCTGTTGTAGAGCTGCAGAATGGGACATTAGTCACAATTGTGAGTTTGGTTGTTTCTGGTGCAACACACTGTGTTTTGTCAAGGAGCTTGTTAAGTCTGGAAGGAAGCTGTGCAGAGACACAACACTTAATATTGCATCAAACTTTGTGTATGAAGTGTCTGAGTGCAATATAGTGTATGCCATCCATCCAGAGTCATTGGCACGCAAATGTGTCATGGTTGAATCCAGGGAGAAGGTATATGTTATCCCTCTACCAAACAGCATTGAACGAGACTAATGTGGCTGGGCATCAAGGAAATTGCTATAAGCTGATCACTGCCTAGGTATCGAGATTCTGATGACTTTTGAATTTTACATGTAAATACTATCTGTACAAAGAAGTACTGTTCTTTTCCTGTTACATCAAGTGACCCTTCTGTCAATCAAGTGTTTTGTTAATTAATACACGATGGTAATAGTATAGACTTGTAGGCCTATGTAGTACCTCACCAAGACGTAGAGCCATATGAAAACTCAATAAACTTGCTTTGTCTACACTGCAGCATTGTATCATACCACCCTTTCAGAAATCAGCCTAATAATGTAAATACACGTTCCATAGGCTATACATTCAATTAATACATTTCTACTAAGAGCATTTGCATTTTATCATGTTTTCTGAAAGTACTTTGATATGCTAATATAAAAGTGTTTAAAGTGTACAAAGATCACACAACCAGTTAATAATTAATTAACATATTTTTTAAAAGTACTCTGATAACCCACTAAAAATATACTTATTTTAGAATGTACTGTACAAAGTGTACAGAAGTTGCACTTCTAATAAAGTAAGATGATAGTACACTTTCAAAAAGTACACTAACAATTGATTTTAAACAATGATACTTTTATAAGTACACTAAATTACTACTTTCAGTATGTCAATTTTAATACACTTAAAACAACTAGGCTTCTATCATATTTAAAATGCATTAGCAACAAAGTCCACTTTCAAAAAGTACAATCATAAAACAATTTTAATATTATTAAATTAGTATACTTAATTTTTGGACACAGAAGTTAAACTTAATTACATATATTTTGAAGTATACTTTCTAAAGTATGCATTAAACACACTTCAAATAAAGCACAAAAATCAAGTAGTATACTTGTTTTAAACTTCATGCACTTTATTCATATTACTAATATACTTAAGTATACTACTTTTTTACCTGGGTTACTTTCAGGTGATAAAAAACTTGCAGTCAGCTGGAAGAATGTCAAACTCTGTTGCCATGAAGTTGGAGGAAACAT
>JAUCMT010000544.1:0-12067 GCA_032357475.1 Enteromius thamalakanensis
TTTACATCAGCAGAGGTTTTGGATATTTGGCCCCTGTCACTTTCAACAGTTCACTCTAAAGCTGTAACATCCTCAAAATGAGGTCATAGGGGGTTAATAAACCACGATGAAAATGATGCTGAATTTTCAGTTATATCCCTACCCCTTATTTTAAGCCATTTCAATACTAACATCATCCTCAGTAAATAGCAATGGAGTTGATGATTCTGTGATGTTCGTGCTGTTAGTTCATTTTTGTCAAAGTATTTGCAAATAAACAAATACATAAAAAGCTGGTTAAGTGACTTTATTCTCACATATTCTTCTAAGACAAATAATCAGTTGCAACATAGAAAACATCAACAAAACACTGCAACAAATACTTCTGTAGTGACATTTCTACTGATTTGAGTTAATAAATAAAAAAAAGAAATTATATTAAAAAGTTTGTTGAGACTTTAAGTTGGCTTGAGAAAGCCAGAACTGAAAGTTTGAAAAAGTTTGAAAAGGTTAAAATAGTTTAAGAGTAAGAAAAGTTTAAACCGTTTTAGCTGAAAAGGTAGAAAAGTTTACGTTTAAAGTTTTCAGTCTAAAAGATTTAGAAATAGTCAGATTATAAAGTCAGATAATAGATATATAGATCTTAGCATCATGTTTATATCATGATTAGCAAGTCACGAGCATGTTTAAAATGTTGCTAGCATGTTTCTAGTATGATTAGCATGTCACTAGCATGATTATAGCTTGAATAGCATGTTACTAGCTAGGTGTTAGCATGATTAGCATGCTAGCATGAATAGCATGTTAGCAGATGATTAGATAGTTACTAGCACAGTGTTACCAAGATTAGCTAGTTACTAACATGTTGTTAGCATGACAATCTAGTGACTAGCTCGTAATTTAGCATGATTAGTGTGTTTCTAACATTATTAGCATATTGCTAGCATAATTTAGATAAATTAGAAATAGCATTAGATAGAGTGGAAGCTTAAATGAGTTTGAATGGGTTAGAAATAGTATTCTATTAATTCTGTTAAATACTGACACTGGAGCATGTGTAATTTTAGTGTTGTTGGACCTGATCAGGGCTTTTAAGACCGTAGATCATGATATCTTAGTTGGGAAAGTTTGTTGGGATTCGTGGGGTGACTGGTTTAAATGTCAAACCTTACATATAGAGGTTTTGTGGTTAAACTTGGAGAACATTTATCAGTGCCAGCTTCACTGAAATATGGAGTTCCTCAAGGATCTATTCTTGTTTTCGCTGTAAATGCTCCCTGTGGGAAGTGTTGTTGCATATCATTATGCTGATGATTTTATAAGGAAGATAAATCTGCATAACCTATCATCAGCATAGTAATGATGAGATCATGCTTTTTGGCCCAGTTGGAATCGGTTCTTCTAATTCTCTTTATGTGGGAGTTAGCAAGATAACCTTGGCCCGGCTGCAGTCAGTTCAAAAAGAGGCAGCAAGACTGAAGACTGTTACTTGAAAGCATGCCCATTTTACTCCAATTTTGCCATCTCTTAAATGGTATTACATACAAACTTTTATTGTCTATTTTTAAATGTTTAAATGGACAGGCCCCAAAATATTTGGAAGCATTGGTGAGTTGTTATATCTCAATGAGACTGATGAGGTCTTCAGATCAGATCTTGTAGTTTCCAGAACAAAGATATAAAAGAAGATTGTACACGCTGCCTACACAAGATCTGCTCAGTTCAATTTTTTTTAAAGCCTTGCTAAAAAGATAATTATTATCGATTGCTTTTAATCGGTCAGATTTTTGAAACACAAATAGTTGCATGATTTGGATTTTTGTTGATTTATTTATTCTGATTGTATACTGTATTGAGTTTGTCCTTTGTTTTGTTATGCTTATCCTGCCTGTACAGAACAATGGGCAACCTCTATAACTGCTATAAAAGTAAATAAACTAAACCAAAGTTACTTTAGTCAGAAGAATGTCTAAAGTGGACTATCAAAACACAGTGTAAACAAAGAAATAAATATATATTAAAATATGCAATTGATGAACTTGTGAAAATGACGTCTTTACTTCAGTGTCTATTCAAGCAGGCCGGAGATCAGTTCTCACTTTCAGACACTGATGAAAACAAACACAGAGACAATTTAAGTGTCATATATTATTTCTTTTATCAGAAATAAATACAAACAGACATCATATAGAAACATTTTAAATGTAATTTTACGTAATTGCTTGTGTTATTACTTTGCATTCAAATGTGTGTATAGCACCACAAAGTAATTTCATTGACTTTTTCATCATTAGATGACTAATAGATCCTCATTATTATGACATTATTAATGCAAACCTCATTATTTGACTCAAAGCATTGTCTATGTCTATGTATGTCTATGACAGCACTTTGGAAATGAAAAAGGTTCTATTAATATTAACAATAAAAAAATAAAACAAGGTATTGAATGTGTGTTACTTCAATTATTAGGTTCCATGGTGTAAATAGGGTAACATATTATTTCATATTATATTACATATTACTTCAAAAATTAATGTGTGTTACCTCCAACAATGAATTACAGTATAGATCTATTGTTGGTCTTTTTAAGATGTAGTCAGAATTGTGCAGAGAAATGAAGAGAAATGAAGAGAAAAATTGATGAGAAAAATCAAGTTTGGTGTATCGTATAAAATAATAATTATTTAATAGATCCTCTATCATCACATGCATCAATGAAAATGTGCATAAATAGCATAATTCTTACTGTTAGGATGATTTAATTATCTCTTCTCTCCAGCTGTCTTTTTCCAATATCCAGTTCCATCTCTTTTCTCCCGTTCTGTTTCTCTTCTCTCCAGGTCTGTCTTTTCTTCTCACAGATTCAGTGCAGACTAATATATACGCTTATATATTCTTTTGTGTTTGTGTTCCTCTGTGTCTCCATTTGCCTGAATTCACTTTACATGACAAGCTTTAAACATTTAATAATATATTCACACATATTTCTCATCGGTAAGTCTGCTACGAACAAATGCAAATTAGTAAGTACAGCAGAACTACTGTATAGCACAACTTTTTATTATTATAAACAACTGCATCATCTATGTAAGTGAGTTACTAAGTCATAAAACTCAATATAGTGAACTATATTAAAAATTATTATAAACAAATTATTGTAAATATAACATTATTATATATATATATGATAAATATGAATATAATGAAACAATGAAATATGAAATTATGAAATAATATGACTTACCTCTGCTGCACCCATTGTGTCCTGCAAGTACAAATACAGTCATGTCACAATTGTGCTCACCAATGACTTAGTAATTTCTCTTTCTTTCAAAACTGTGACTCTTGGAATATACTGAACAAAATCTGGACACGAATTAACAATAAAGATGGTCATTTCGAAAAAAAATATTATCGATAAAATAGCCTGCACGCCCATAACAAACCTGTAACAACCGTCAGCATCCGTTTTTATGGAAAGTGAAAAGGAAAGCTGTTTGTGACGCACACCAGCATGAATCTTGTTTTAATGCACTGCTCCTCACTTTCACTAGATGGTGCTATTAGACCCTTACTTGATATTAACCCTCCCAGCTTGCATCACAGAGACTGTATATGACTCTCTACACTGACTACAATATCACATTCAACCTAGTTATATCAATGGATTGTTTCTACTACTATATAATATACTCTTAGCCAAATATGTAAAAATATGAATACTGTACATTTTACATTTCTTAAACAACAAGATCAAACAGCAAGACATGTCAACAAGCTATCAAAATTAAAAGGAATACATGTAAATACTGTATTTATCATTCTTCATTTCTTGTCATCTCGACGCAATATGCTTTTCATCAATGCTGCTAAACATCTAAAGTGCTTTAATCTATGAACTGTAAAAAAGTTTGACAGCTCAGCAGAATTCATGTGTTCACCAGCAGTTTGTGGTTTCAATCAAAAATGCCATAAAATTCAAAACAGTCAAAATGTAAGAAATGTTTGCTTCAGTTGTTTCTGACCCTGTGTGTCTTTGTTTTTAATAAAGCACATATTCTGAAGCAGGAGTTATCATGAACATGACTGTTGAAAGCATTATGCCATGCTATTATTAGACTGAAATTGCTTGTATATTTTTATGAAATTCTATTATTTCATTATCCTCTGTCATTATTTGCATCAATCAAAATGTAAATCATTATTTTTCCAGTTCTGTTACATTTTTTTCCAGTTTCATCACATTACTGCACTTACGGAAAAATCGTCTGAAAAGAAGGATGATAAAAAATATGTCCAGTCAACCGGTGCATCCCCGTTTTTTAAGAGCCAGTGGTGAGATCTTACATCATGACAGTCCAAATCAAAATGCTATGTTCCTCTCTCAAATCAGTGACGGCCAAAAGTAGAGGATTCAGTTGCAGATGCAAAACAATCTTTATTGACAAAGTCAATCCGATCAAGTGTCTTTAAATTCAGGAAGGCAGCATGGAAATCACCAGGAACAGTAGATTAGGTTGCGCAGGGACCAGAGTGGACAGTCAAAAGAAGACAGAGAATCCTCAGCGCATCCAACCGGAAACGGCCAGAGGACTTTTATTTTGGAGTGAAATGTACAACTCACCCACAGTAGGTACATTTAATCCCATGCTATTTCTTCACATGTTTCTGGATCTCAGGTGATCCACTGGCTTGTGATTAATCTCTGATCTTCAGTTCATCACCTGTAAATACTAGCAATAGACTTCTGATTTCTGTGATGCTTGTGCTGGTCATTCATTTGTATCAAAGTATGTACAAATAAACAAATACATGCAAATACGGTTTTATGACTTTATTGTTTTTATGACAAAATAAATAGTGAGGTGCAACATAGAAAACATGAGCAAGAAAACACTGCAATACGTCCAGTATTATAGTAATATTTCTACTGATTTGTTTAATAAATAAAAAATATAAAAGGAAACATTAATACCAGAATACAGGCAAATAAATTATTTTGTTAATTTAAAATAAAACCTTAATACCAGAGTAAATGCCATACTCATTTCATCACATAGGCCAAGTAAACTGTACAGTAAATGGGCTTGACATTAACGCCCGCCGACCCGCAAAATGTGGGTGTATTTCAGCTGTGGTGGGTAACGCAGTCACTCCCAATAGCCACTCTGGCGGGTTGAGTTTTATATGCACTAATATAACTCAACACCACATTAACACTAAATTAAGTAATTTTTTGAAGAAGCATGTTAAAATAGAGAATTTTACTTGCCCGAACTAATCTGATTAAAACATCTAACTGCAAAATGAAATTTTTGGTGAGACTGGTTCTGATTTTATTAAATTTAGTACATGTACAGCGATTAATATGATAATGAGTAACAATAAGTAAATGACAGTGAGGCTCACGCAGCATGTCTATGTGAGAGAGTCTCATGAAAAAAAATGAATGCAACTGCACACAAAAGAAAAAGAAAAATGTGTTTGTTTTTATATATAACATACAGAACATACTGAAGATGCTGCCCCCTGCTGGCGGTTTAGTTTCATAGATGTTTCCTCCCCAACATTTCATATTTATAACATAAATATGTAATACATATACATATAGTTATATGTATATTAAAACAAAGAGCTCACAACATTATGCTGTTATAACTTCGCATAGAGTGTAAATGCATTCATACTGTATTTCAGCTACACTGAACTGTCATAAATGCATCTGAGTGCTGCTCCAGTCACTCCTGTTTCTTCTGCTGTGGAAATATCAATTTTGTAGATACTGATTCATATGACTGATAATAGCCCTATATTATCTTATTATATTAAGTGAAATTATTAATAAAATATTAGAATTTGTTATGAAAGATTATGCATGTATTTAAAATGGTAAGGGCAAAATGCCCTTTGAATAGGTCAAATGACTGGGAAATATTTGTGTCAGTGGCCTACAAAGCCTTATTAGCTGTCCTAAATACTGTCCCTCTTCTCCAGCAGTGTATGTTTGTATTAGAGCTTTTATCCAATCATATTTCAGCAGTTGTGTTGCCAGGGTCATAGAAATCTGCCTCAGATAGAGAAGCTGTGTGGTGCGTTGCACAGCTGCAGGAACTTGTTGAATTACATGAACTGTGTTTCTAGCTTTATTAACAGCATTTATTCTCGCTAACGTTACAAGAGATACCTGTCTGCCTGTGATGCATTTCTGTGTAATATTTATGCTTTCTATAGCCATGGGATCATTATAATGGTATTAACAGGAGTTGGATTAGTTCATGTAGGACTCCACTGAAGGTCTCGCTGGGAAATGAATGGCCCGCCACTGATTTGTGTGCAGTATTAAGTCAAATAAAATGTAATTTCCAAACAAGACAATTGTGGCCAAAATGCTGAGTGGCTTGTAAATTTGGAAAACCACTAGCCACAGTGAGCAAAAAAGTTCATGTCAAGCCCTGAGTACAGTATATGTATCTGAAAATATACCACTTTGGTCTGAAAAAAGGCAGCTTCACCAACTATAATTCACATTGTACATTTGGCTAACAGACGATTTCATTTAATGCAACTTACACAGTTTTATCAACTGATTACTTCTATATGCTTCAGTGTCCATTCAAGCAGGCTGGAGACTGGTTCTCACTTTCAGACACTGATAAAAAACAAACACAAAGACAATGTCAGTGTCATATCTTATGTTTCTTTTATCAGGAATCATTTTTACAAACATCAGTTTTAGGTAACATGAAGTTTTCTATTATTTTGCATTCAAATGTGTATAGCATCATAAATATGATGTGATGACGTAATGTGTTTTATGTGGATTGGTCAGCAGCTGTGTTTCATTCATGATACAGTATGGCTATAACACCGCAGCAACATAAACAATGACTAATAGAGCATAAAACTGTTCCGTGCATTATGTACTTCGGCACAGTTAAATGTTTGTAATTTATTTAATGAAGTATGAGTGACCACTGCTGAATAAATCGTGGTTGAAGGGTTTTCAGGCACTCTGCAAACAACACCCTTCAGCTGGTCTGGTCAAAATGAAAGTCAAGCTTGGTGTATCGTATAAAATGATAATGATTTCATAGATCCTGTATCATCACATGCATCAATCAAGATGTGCATAAATAACATAATACTTACTGTTAGGATGATCTAACTCATTGCTGTTACATCGCACCGGTTTCATTCCTTCAGTCCTTTTCTCCAGTTCTCTCTCTCTTCTCTCCAGTTCCATTTCTCTTCTCTCCAGTTGTCTCTCTCTAATATCCAGTTCTAGCTCTTTTCTCTCCATTTCTATCTCTCTCATGTCTCTTTCCATCTCTCTTTTATTCAGTTCCATCTTTCCTCCATCCAGTTCCGTTGTATCTTTGTCTTTCATATACACCCGTGCATGAAGGTCCATCAGTCTTTTATCAACTTCAGTCTGTCTTCTCTCCACTCTTTTCTCCATTTCTCTCTGTCTTATATCCATGTCCATCGCTCTTCTGTCCAGTTCCATCGCTCTTCTGTCCAGTTCCATTACTCTTTTCTCCAGTTCTCTCTCTCTAATATCTGATTCCATCATGCTCTTTTCTGGCTGTCTCACTTTTATATCTGGATACGCTGATGTTTTCTTCTGTTCTGCCTCTGCTTCCATCTCTCTTTTCCCCAGCACAATCTCACTTAAATACAAGCACATCTGTGGTTTACACATGTCCGTCATTTTTTTCTCCAGTTCTGTTTCTCTTCTCTTCAGATCTTTCTCTCTTCTCTCCAGATCTGTCTCTCTAATATCTGGATCTATTGCACATATATCCATTTCCTCAATGCCTTTATACAGCTCCATTGCTCTTCCCTCTGGTTCAATGGCTTTATTATTTAGTTCTTTCTCTTTTCTATCCACCTCCTTCTTTTTTGCTGACTGCACAATGCAACATGACAACCGTATTTGTATATACTTCTCACAGATTAATTAGGTTTACATTAATTCATTCCTTCATTGTCAATTTAATGTAGGCCTATATATTATTTTCTGTTTATGTGTTGCTTGTCTCTGTTTTAAAAGTGTCTCCGTTCACCCAACATAAATATCTGAAGGATTAGTTCACCCAAAAATTTTGTCATTAGTTACTCACCCTCATGTCGTTCCAGATTTTCGTTCATCTTTGGAACACAAATTAAGATATTTTTGATGATATCAGAGCTATCTGACCCTCCATCGACAGCAACACAACTGAATTGATCCCAGATCCAGAAATGTAGCCAAAACACTAATAAAACACTGATAGCCAAATCTCAAATGATAGCCAAAACACATACATTTTCATTTTTGGGTGAACTAACCCTTTAAAAAATGTAATAATATATTTAGACATATTTTTCATTGGTAAGTGATCACAGGATTTACTGCATCACAGCTTTTTATTACTATAAACAACTGCATCATGTAAACTTGTAAATTAACATTATTATTTTAATGTATTATTAGAACTATAGCCTAAATAACATGACTCACCTCTGATGCCCCCATTTTGGCCTGCAAGTAAAAATACAGTCATGTAACAGCATATAACAACGATCAGGGATTTTTGCAATGATTTTGCATTAAATTTCAAGAGTCTGTTAAGTTGAGCAGGTACAGTAATCATTAAAAATAGCCTGTCTGGTTTATCTCAAGCACAAATATCACCTGGTTGCTTTACTGGGTATGCCAAATAGCTACAAAACACATCCAATCTGTACTATATTTTAGAATAGCTAAAACAAGACTAGTCCACTATTCTGAAACCTGGCCACATGTCACGTCCAAAATCAATATGACTTAGCAATTTCTCTATCATTCAAAACTGGACACGAATAATAAAGATGTTATCCATAAAATAGCTTACACGCCCATAACAAACCTGAAACATGCTTTTTTCATGGAAAATGAAAGGAAAAATTGTTCTTGCCTGTTAGTTTGTGACGCAGCCTGCAGCAGCCTGGATCTATGCAGCCGTTGCGCCGCTTTCGTCTTTGTTTTCGAGAATACGGTCACGTCATTTACCATTTATTCATGGCGCTGCATAGTGATAGCCATAAACCTACGAAACCTTTGCAAATAATTGTTTAGAAGTGGGTCGTATCGCTTATCAAACTGAAACCACAGTCGATAAACAATAAGAAATAGGCTGATTCAAAAAAAAAAAAAGCAAATTAAATTGTTTAATACAAACTCCACCAGATTCTTGTTCTGCATCTCACCAAGTATCACAGAGGGGATTTTCATGTTGTTTTCCTTCATCGTTTTTTTTAATAATTGCATATCAAAGTCAATAAAAATGCTATTTATTACCAATTTATAATGTATAACCTATTTCACATATTTTAAACATTCCTAAAAATATCATGTTTCTGATGCCCTGCTATTTTTATGCATTATTATTTATTTTTATGTTGTTGAATCCATATACACGGCACATTCATATAAAATTTCCACAGAAGTCGAAAAGTAGAAAGAATATTTGCTACTCACTTTCACTAGATGGTGCTATTAGACCATCAGGCTACTTGATATATAATACCCTCCCAGCTAACTCAATGGATTAGTTCTATTAGCACTACTACTGAAAGAAATTAAATTTAAAAAAATTACAAAAAACATGTAAATACTGTTTTTATCATTCTTCATTCCTTGTCATCTTGACACATTATTCTGTTCATTATTGTTGTAAAACATCTAAAGTACTTTAATCTGTTAAAAATAAATATATGACAGATCAGCAGAATTCATGTGTTCACCAGCAGTTTGTGGTTTCATCTGTTTATTAGTGACAGAATTCCACTGAATTAGAAATAAATCACCACGTCACTACATTTAATCAGCTCAGTCATTGCAGGGAAGCTACAAAATAAACTATTAAAAAGTTATTTTCATGTAGATTAGGAGGACTGTAGTCTATTTAATCACAGCATTGTTTGAAGAAGTACACTGATCTTCATTCTCTGCTGCTGTACGCTCTCAGCTGTGCGCCATGGAGCATGATGGGAAATGTAGTCTGTGATCTGATGAGTGAAGGAGATCCTGGCACCATCATCCCAATTTATGATTTATTTCATTAGCTTATAAATGTGAATTGATCATGGTAATTGATCATCTCTGTTTTATGATAACATTTGAATGAAGAGATTGAATCTCTAATGAATTACAGAGCATCAAAACAACTGTTCAAAAAGATCAAATAAATCAAAATGTAAGTAATTTTTGCTTCAGTTGTTTCTGAGCCTGTGTGTCTTTGTTTTGAAGCACATATTCTGAAACAGGAGTTATCATGAACATGACTGTTGAGAGCAGTTTGCCATGCTATTTTAGACTGAAATTGCTTGTAATTTTAAATAAATTAGGCTAGATTATTTAATTAACCTCTGTCATCATTTTCATCAATCAAAATGTACATCATCATTTTTTCCAGTTCTGTCACATTTTTTTCCAGTTCCATCTCTCTCTCACTTGTTTGCACATTAGGAAAGATCGGCTGAAAAAAAAGTCAACCAGTCCACCGGTGCAGCATCTGCTGAGCCAGTGGTGAGATCTTGCATCACGTCACAGTCCAAATCAAAATGCTATGTTCCTCTCACAAAGCATCATAATTTCAAAAGACAAGTTATTTCAGATGGATTGTGTTTGTTGTCCTTTCAGATCTTGTCAAACGTGGTCATGATAGTCTTCCAGTCTGGAGGAAGTGGCACAAACATTCATACAGATGAGGGTGAGTAAATGATGACAGACTTTTATTTTGGAGTGAAATATACAACTCACCTATAACAATCTATGTCTTGTGTTCACTTAAAGACACTATACAAAAAGTTGGTAATATTTTAGTAGGTTTTTTTTTTTTTTTGAGGTAATGATTTATTCATAACTTTGAGTTTTATATTATATAGATTTCTTACTACTAGGTGGATTTAATCCAATGCTGTTTCGTCTCTCAGGTTTCTGGATGTCAGGTGATCCACTGTTTTGTGATTCATCTCTGATCTTCACTTCAGCACCTGTTACAACATCAGGAACGAAAAACATTTTTTTAGTTTAGATTATTCTATGCCTTTTTAATTGTAATATTTTTACTGGTATTCTGGTTTTAGAATCTCCTTTCCAAAAGGTTACCAGTTAGACCCATGATCCTCAGCATATGCAATTTACTGAAGAAATGGATGTTTATTAGTAATAAGTGAGATGTACAGATAACAGATAATGGAGTATCTGCTGCGGTCTGATGATGTTCACTAGATCGGTCGTCTCTCTGTGTCTCTTCTCTCTCTCCGATCTCCAGAAATCTCTGTCTTTTGTCCAGAAATCTCTCTTTCTTGCAGAGATTCTTCTTTTTGTTTGTTTGCATTGTCTTGGAGCCATTTCAGTTGTTCATTTAGTTTATTTTAATTCTCTCTCTCTGTCTTTGGAATAATTCAGCTGTTGTCTTAGTTTGACCTCTTCCTCATATACAGCTTTAAAATACATTTCAGCTTTTCTGAAGCATTTCAAATGATTTCCACCTAGCCACTGCCGCTGTTATTTTAAATAACTGATGAATGTTTTTGTCTGTGTTCTGTAAAATATGTTAGTTACTCCTTCCCGAACACCTCACAGAGAGAATGTAAAAGGTAATTCTGTCCTCCACTTTTAACAGAAAGGCATTAGACCCTGGAAGCAGGAGTGTTTCATGCGTCCCTGTCGTCTTTCTCCCAGGATTGTGGCACATGAGCATCATCACATCAGAGCAACATCTGTAAAAAAAAAACACACAAAAAAACTGCATGAAAAAAGTGAATCTGAAGTTAAAGTTAGGTAGAAGGGTTTTCTAAAGATTATCCATTTAGCCTGAATTAGGAAATTCATACTACAATTCAGAAACAAGGTATAAAATTTACACTGAGATTGAGATATTGTCACAAGTCGCGCCTCTGTGGCGCTCTCCGAGCAACCCGGTATCACGCCAAGACGTGACACGAAAAACGTGTAGCCGTCACGATTTTGCCTCCTTAGACGTGAAACTTACACGTCAGTGACAGGCATCAGCCGTGATCCACGCACGGATTTGGATTCTAATATTGGGTAATG
>JAUCMT010000546.1:0-12036 GCA_032357475.1 Enteromius thamalakanensis
ATGTTCAGTGCTTTGCTACAATCTGTATTGTTAAAAGAGCTCTAGAAATAAAAGTGACTTGACTTGACTTGACATGGCATCATGGATTCTATCAAATACCAACAGATTACAAATCAATAATTCACTGACTCTGTTAGATATCTAATAATGGGTCATGGTTGGGTCTTCCACTGAGACAATAATCCAAAACAAACATCAAAATAAACACAAGAATTAGTCACTGAGCACAAAATGAAGCTTTGCCATGACTGTCCCAGTCCTCTGAGCTGAACCCTGAGTGAGGAGAACTAAAGAGAAGAACCAGCATGGAGCTGGTGATCTGAAGGGTCTGGAGTGATTCTGAATGAAGTAGTTATCTCTTTTATCTCATCAGGTGTTCTCCAAACTCCTCAGACATTACAGGAGAAAACTCAGAGCTGTTATCTTGGGACAAGGACGTAGCAATAACTGGGTGCCAATAATATTGGCCAACATGTATTGGAGAAAACATTTATTTAATCCTGAGTTTTTCTTCCCATTTTCAATTGTTTTACTTCAATGATAGGTTAGAATTTTGTGAATAAAAATCAAAAGGATAAACAATGCAGATTATTTATTTTCACAGCCACCAAAGGTGCCAATATTAGTGGAGCTACACAGGTACCTGTGTATGGGATGGGGCAGTTCTGTGTGTTTTGAGTAATGCTATCCACAATATGTATTTGAGACATTGAGGTAAGGTCAATCCATTTTCCCTGATGTTAGCGAGAGAAGACATTGCCTGTGATGTTGATGAAATCCTGTGGCCATGACCCAACAGGATAAATTTTTTCTGTGTTTACAGTAGTGTATTGTTTGTTTTATTTTTGCTTTAACTGAATTAATTGTACTGTAAAGTACGCAACTGTAATGTAGAGTATTACGTATTTTTTGGGGTGTTGTGAAAACGTGCCTTCTGTGGACCCGAATAAAAACAGCGTAAACCCAAGCCTGCAGTGTTTTCTATAAAGCAGACTAGTGAGTTGCTGCTGAGTTGAAAGGTTTTGATAGCAGTGTTTAAATTGGACATAGATGTGAATGGTTTATTTCCCAGCGTGTAGAGTTTTGACGTGATGAGCTAAGGTTTGCAAAACGTGTTCAAGCAACGGGCAAAAACTGTAATATCTAAACATGCATGGATGCATCAAAATAAAGACAAAAAATCTGTTACATTGTAGCTTCAAGCATGCATTAACGCTTGAATATAGGTAGGTTTCAGTAATATTATGAAAGCTCAGCTGCAGTAGATGCTTCCATCAGTTCACTTTCACTCACATCAGACAGCTATAACTGATATGAGGTTAGTGCTGATGTGTAATAGCACCCCTGAGAAACCTGGGAATCTAAGTGCGTCAGGAAACAGTCAATCGCTTCCTCAGTGTCTGTGTCTGTCTGCAGCTTATAATGACTCGCAGCAGGCCGTGAAGAACGACGCCTGCACGCCGGATCAGTACTTCATCCAGGAGGACAGCGGAGAGGTGCGGAACAATCCCAAACGCTCCTGCCAGTTCAACCGCACCATGCTGGGCATCTGCTCCGGGCTCGAGGACCGCACGTATGGATACCAGGACGGAAAACCCTGCGTGCTCATCAAACTCAACCGGGTAACTGACCGCAGGAACAGTAATAACACACACCGCGTGTGTCCAGCTATTCTCACAATTCAGACTTTGACATTTATTTATTCTCTCGAAATACATAATTGTGACGTTTTATCTAGCAGTTCTGATATTAACCTCATAATTCAGACTCATATATCGCATCATTTGCCATTAAAAATAAAATACATAATTTACACTTTTTTTTTTTTACAGACTTTCCCCTGTATAAATCTGCATCTATATCTCATAATTCAGTTTTTATATCTCAAACTTCAGACTTTTTCCCTCAGTTCTACATTTCTGTCATAATTCTGTATTTTCATTATAATTCAGCATTTATAACTTACAATTCTCATAATTCAATATTATTATCTCATACTTTAGACTTTTCTATCAGAGTTCTGCGTTTATAAGCTTTATTTCTCATTATTTGAGATTTATATCTCATAATTCAGACACGTTTGTCTTACAATTAGGCATTTATTTGCCAGAATTCAGTTTGTCCTCATAATTCTGTATTTATACCTTTTTTGGACAAATAAAATAAAAAATAAAAATCTCATATTTTCTGACTTTCCCCCCTCATAATTCAGAGTTTCCATCTCGCAATTCTGTGTTTATATCTTTCAACTCTAAGAAAAGTCCAAATTGAGAGAAATCAAGCAGTGAGAATTATTTGCCATTAGTAACTCGTTTCCATAAATAACAAGCTCTTCTGTTCTGTTCTGTCATTTTTGAACACTTTGATATCGATTTAAAGAAATGGAAATGTTCAGAAATGTCGATGCTAGATCTGCAGGTTACTTGAGTTCTGTTAAAAAGCAAGAACTAATTTATTTTAGATGTCTTGGTTTATGAACCCGTAGCATCAGAACTCATTAGCTAGTTACCTTTGCTCTGAATGAAGATGATGAAGGAGTCTGGTTTACTCTGCAGGTGATTGGGCTGCAGCCAAGTAGTGATGGGAGGTCTCCGTTTGTCTCCTGCTCAGCGAAGGTGAGTAAGATCTACCTGACCTTCATCTCTTACAGCAGAGCGTTTGTTCACAATGTTTGTTCACTGCATCCCTCCACCCTCAGGGATATAAAGATGCAGACGAGTTGGTAAGAATCAAACTTAGCATCCCTATCCTTAGACTAGTGCACATCTTAAACTAGTACAGGCCTTAACTAGTGCTTAACATGCATTCTGTGGTTAGTCGACAAGTAGTTTTTCATCAGTCCTAAAAGACCAACGTGATCAATCTCCATCGTCTAATCGATAGTTTAGAGTGTTTGATCGGGTCATAGCTCTTTTAGTGTAATCCTAGAAGCTCTTCTGGAGTCAGATCTGGACTGATTTTGATCAAGTGAACGTCAGAATAACTTTGGTCATATCTCCAGATGAACTCTTTCTGGACTGAAGCAGCTCATCAATCATTTTCTAGAAGAAGCTGATCTTCAGGATCTTTTGAGGAGCTTTACTTTCACTGTCTCCTTATTTCTTCAGCTCTCCATCAGCATTGAGTTATATATTCAGATCATTTCAGTCTCGTCTGACTGAGATATAGAGCGAATGCTAATGTTTATTTCATGCGAGTATCTGCTGCACATGTAAACATCTCATTGATTTATATCAGACTCAGAAGGCGGTTCAGATGAATGAAACCTATGCTGCAGTGGAATACTTCCCTCCAAACGGAACCTTTAATCTCATGTACTATCCATACTACGGAAAGAGAGCACAGGCAAGAACACACACACACGCACACATATACTGTGTGATGATACTCATGTGTAACCGATCTCTCCGTGTGTGTTTCAGGTGAATTATTCTCAGCCCCTGGTGGCTGTGAAGTTCACAGACCTCTCTTTCAACACGGACTTCAACGTGGAGTGTAAGATCAACTCTAGCACTCAGTTCAAGATCAGCGAAAGAGACAAGTTCGCCGGACGCGTAATCTTTAAGCTGCGCATCAATAAAGCGTAGAGCAACTGCATCTGCCACACACACACACACACACACACACAGGAGATGGTAGGAGTCATTCATATCTCAAAGTGTTCAATGTGTTCGTCCGTCCTCATTCTCCTTTCTACACGATGGTTTGTGTGTGTGTATGTGTGTGTGTGTGTGTGTGTCTTTGTATCTCTGTGTGTTTTGAGTACTCTTGACTGTCGTCATATCCAGCTGATATCGTTCCAAAGTAAAATCAAGAGAGCAGGAAAATATCAAGCCTTTCTAGATCTCCAGACACAATCATTAAGAACAATCCAGTGAATTCAGAGGGACCACAATCATCCTAAACCTGCCAAGAAATTATATTTTGAATAAAGAGAAATGTGCTCAAAATAACGCCACGATGTGAAAGAATCTAAAACAGGCCTCATTTTCTGTATGCAAAATATAATTCCTGAACTTTTTCTTTTGATAACGAGCTAAAATGTGACCTGGATTCACTCGTTTAGTCTATGTAATGGCTTTTATGTTACTGAGCGTATAACACAAATGAGGTCAAATCAGGATCATTCATAAAATAAAATCCATAGGAATGCGCATAAATGATCCAATTACCAATCAGCCATAAAATTGTCATAGACATATCATTCTCTTAACTTGATATCAGTTTGATCCGTTTATTTATTTATTCATGAATTGAGGTACATTTATACTGTTATTTATTTATTTATTTATTATCGCATTTGTGGTTTTTATTTTTTATATACATATGACAATGTTTGTGAAGACACTTTTGTAACATTGTAATGTTCATGAACACACACACACACACACACACACACACACACAAGCGAAGTTAAACTGAAAACGATTGGCTGACGTTCTGCACATGCTCAGATTGCACTCGACGCATTAGCCAATCAGCTTCAAGCTGCGCCATATCAGTTCGCCATTGATTAATTTGCCCAATCGACTGATAACACATTTCGTCCAGAACGATTCGACCCATCTTTCTAAACGTGTACACAGCAATACCTTCTGGTCCGTGAGTGTACTGTTAATACTTGTAAATAATACCGAATCTGAGGTAGTTAACGAAGAGAGTAGTTACCAAGAAAAGCGTAAAAAAAAATCTTCAATTAAGATTCAAATTTGCCAATCCAAGTAGATGAATTAACAAATGTGTTTTCTTCCCCCAAAAATATTTATTTTTAATTTACTTATTGTTGAGCACATCATGGGTTAGCGCCCGTTAGCACAGCGGAAATATGACGCAAACTTTAGCTGCATACTTTAGTTGGTTTCTTCTTAGCTTTGGTAGAATCTTAGGTTTTATCATGTGATTTGACATTTGGATGTTCAAGGGGATTCGAGTCGAACGGACAAGTCAGACTCCTGATTTGTGAGCGACACGTTAGCGTAGTGCTTATTAGCGAACCACTAGCCTGCCGTCGTCGACGCGCGGGTGGCCTGTCTGTGTTTCTTTTTTCTTTTGTGTTCCTTCATTCCGCCCCAGTAGTGAATGTGCTGTGTTTCTATTGGGTTACTGCCACAGTGTTGTGCGTTTGAAACATTGGAGGGTGTGTGTTAGAAAAGTGTGTGGGGAAAAAAAAGAGCCAAACGCGGCCGAACTTTCAAATTAACGTCACTAGTCCATCCGTCGCACATCAGCACACGACTTACGGCCTGATGTTGGGATCGGTTCAATGTTTACACAGAGCAGTGACTAATAACTAGTTAAATTTACGCTGCCTGCCGTACGTTTACTACGATCTACTTCACGTGTGCTGCCTGACCGCTCTACGTCATGGAATAGTTTTTTGTATGTTTTTAAGATATGGTAAATTTAACTATTGCACATTATTTCCAACTTCTGTACTTTAGACGCAGCAGCGATGCGTATTAGCATGTCGCTGCGCCGAGTGTTTATATACCGCGAGTGTAGATCACGCATATTATTCATTTCCGTAAGACGAAATCAAGCAGACATAAATTTGCAACATCATTACCATGGAAACAGCACATGAAGTCATCAGTGATCTCATTCGTTAAGCCGTGGTCATGTGGTCATGTTGCTAGGCGATATTTTGCAGACGAAATCCAGTCATTTCGCGGGAGTTTTGCACAAGGCCGATTAAATTTACTCCACTGACCAACAGAAAGCTATAGAAGCCTATTTCCACCTCGTAAGAAAAACAATCAAGCTTAGGTCATGGATTGCAGTGTGGTAATCATGGATTTTAAATAGTTTAAATTGAGATTTTCTAAATCAAATTATGAGATAAATTTTTTTTAGACTTTATATCGTAATCATGATTTAGCATGTCATAATGTCGACTTTTGAAGTCATAATTTTTGCTTTTAAAAGATAGTATCTCAACTTCGAGTTTTAAAGTCATAATTGCAACCTTTTATTTTATAATTGCATTATCTTTTTTATCTCATAATTATGACTTAACATGTAAAATTTGCCGTTTAAAGTCATAATTATAATATTTGACTGACATGATGAAATTTCAACTTGTAATAACTTTTGTGATTTTTAAAGTCATTACATCACAATTTTCGACTTTTTATCTCATATTCGACTTAGTACTGTATGTCAGTTTTGACTTAGAAGTCATCATTTTAACTTTTATCTTATAATCATGACTTTAAATCATATTTAAATTTTTAACACCATAAATTCAAGTTTTTATCTCATAACCATGAACTCAGTATGTCATAATTAGAATTTCTAGTTGATTGTTTTTCATACATGGATCTAAAGGGCTTCCATAAAAAGCTTACTGGTTTTTAGTGACTGGTGTTTTTGTCTGCGAAATTTCACATCCGTGATCGCACATTCACAGCTTTAATAACGCCTATAAACTTCGGACAATATCAACGATGACACGGTGACAAACACAAACAATGGCAACGACAAACACACCTGCGCTACGAGAACCTCATTCATTCGAGAGCTTTCCACACACACACACACACACACACTGACGGCACTCGTTGAGCTCGTTGTCCCCGTCTGTGTTTCTCTCCAAACCAATAACGCGACACGCTCGTCACTTTGAGTTCTCGCCGGATGACTTATATAGCTCACAGCCTCATCCCGGTTTCTCATCTGTCCTTCATAGTGAGACGGTGTCTTATTCTTTCTTCATCACTCTCTGTAAAAACACTGCTCAGAAACTAGATGTATCTTATTAAATATCCTGAATATACTGTTATATATTGCCTGACATGAAAATTGTGAAACTTATATTCGAAAAACAAATGATTATCATTATAAATGAAAAATGGAAACAGGAAATAAAAACATTTTGTGTTTAACAAACATTTTCTTTGGCTACAAGGTCTCCTTTCAAACTAAATGCTTGTCATGCGCTTCTGTTTCCAAATAAATGTCACTGCAAAGAAAGATTATAGCTACATATTTTAGGCATTCCAATATGAAGATGTGAAGAACATGAATGCAATTTTCTTTACAAAGACAAAAGTATATGAATAACGTACATGCCGAGAGCTTTATGATCTTATGTAATGAGATTTTGGCTGTAACTCCTGATCTGATCCTATAGAACAGGAAATCACAAAACTCTTTTCCTGGGGATTGCTGATTCTCAGCTGATTTTGCTTTAATTTCATTTCTTCACATGAGTTTGTGCTGAACTTTGGCATCAGCCACAAAAGATACGGGAAGTGTTTAGTGATAAGTCTGTTTGTTTTACTATCTGAACTACGCACCGTTACACAGCTAGCAGCGTGTACTTGTTTGTGTTCATCATGGCTTCAGATCAGACCTGTGACACATTTATTTGGTCACGACCCACCAGTTGAGAAACACTGAGATTACGTGGAGACTTTTGCTCCTGCTTTTCAGATTTTCCCTCGAGAAAAACGTCCCAAGAAACAATCCAGTTCCACAAGAGATCTGAACAGTGGCATAGACTTTGCTCAGATTTGACAAGATATTCAAATCTGAAAAAAAATAAATAAAAAATCATTTAATCATCAAATGCTTCCAAAGATTAAATAATTCGAGCTGCTTCAAACCCCCATTTTGTTGCTCTCATATGGCATGACAAATAATGACAGAAATGTATCTATTTTGCATTTGTCCTACAGGACACTTTAAGAGAAACACTGAAAGTTGCTACATTATCAGAGCTTTGACAGAGCAACCCGTAACATTGTTTCATTTCAGTATTTTACTGACACTAAGCAACAAACACTGATAATTTTGTGTAGAAATATCTTTGTTCCTTAGAATAGTAGCCTAAAATTGGTTGCATATTGTATACAGTTATTGCTCAGGTGTGATAAACTGCTCCATAAATAATTTATTAAAACTAGGAGTAGAGCGACATCTAGCGTTCAAATGAGAGACGAGAACATTTAACCTGCTGGACACTCAACAGACAGAGAGAAAAAACACACAAGGAAACGTCTATCAGCCGCATAGCAACGCGATAAAAGCTACTGGAAAAGCCTAGCAACCAGTGCAAGAGCCAAATCACTTAATAGTTCCCATAAGAACATGTAAAAATTAGTGCTGATCAGCGATTAACTGCATCCAAATGAAAAGTTTTTGTTTATATGTTTGATTTCCATGTTTGTTTACTAGCAGCGTATTTACATACACACACATACACGTATATATTTAAGAAAACATGTTGTTTATGTATTAAACATAATATAAATTATATTGAAATAAATATTTATATGTAACTACTATTGAATATTTTCAAACTATATGGGTGTGTATTTATATACTTCATAAATATACACGGTATTATATAAACAAAAACTTTGTTTTGGATGAGAATAATCCATCAGTCCCCAGCACTATATAAATGTAAAAAAATAACAGAATCACACATATAAACAAGCCAAACTTTATATCCATCTTATTTTGCAACATTAAGTGGTGAATGCGCGAGACTTCCGGTCTGTTAGCCGCTGCTGTAAACCTTAAAGCTTTGCACTGCAAACCAGCATTTTCGCGAATATCATAATAAATTAATATAACACAGGGATGTCAGTTTACAATATCAAGCAGCATAACTGTTTTGTACTGACTGAGACCAGATGGCTACTTCCGATTAAAAAAGTACGTAGTACAGTTTGACAACAAAAAATGCTACATGTGGAATTATAGTTTTTAAGGCCTACTCTTACAGTAAGACAAATATGTTTGATGTTTAGGGCTGTGGCTGAAAGGACAACTTTATGAAAGTCAAACATAACTTAATTTTTATACCTAGATTGTTTTAATGATGTCTACAACTACCACAAACCTACCTCTTACAGTAATGCTGTAATTAGCGTGAGAAAAACGATGTGCGCATGCGCAATAAACCTCGAAAAGAGAATCTGGGGGATAGGATAAAATGGAAGTCTCGCACATTCAAGTTACAAATTGCCGGTCTTAAGTTAGAATATTCATATATAAGCTATATTACATATTTTTAAAACAACCTCAGAAGTGTTCTTGAGTGTTTGTATGTGTGTTAAGGTAGGTCCAACATATTTCTGATTTCCAGCTCTTTCTGAGTCCTTTGGTGAATTTCTCGGATTGCCGCGACGACGACGCGCATGACAGGCTCCGCCTCCTCCTGCGTGCGCACGCACACAAGCTGCAGGAACGTGCTGCGGTCAGGCATCGCGAGAAACACTAGCTCAGCCGCGCGCTGCACGAGCCAGGGGTGATGCGGCGCCAAAACCTCTAGGTATGCGTCGCGGCAAAGCTCGCCCATGCTTCGCCCCTCGCGCTCCGTCCCCAGCTTCTCCAGAAGCAGCTGTAGCCATAGCAACGAACGGTGGAGGCGAAGCAAAGTCCGACTGCCGGAGGCTGTTTGCGTGTCGAAGGAGACCACGCCCCTCTGAAGCTCCGCCTCCAGCATGGAGTGCACGGAGCGGTAGGCGTGCGGAGAGGGCGGAGCTACTCGCTCATCGGCTGTAGCTTTCTGTCTGGAGGATTCTTCCAGTGAAAGCTGTCGGATGAGTGTGATCTTCTCCTCAACTTTTTGAGTGAAAAAACCCACCAGAGGTCCCAGAGCCTCCATGAACCTGCAGCACAATACACAATCACTGTGTGAGATAATGAAGCCTGATTTCACGGCCGATACCCATGCCATCTCTTCATTTTAGAATGCTTCACTATTATTACAGAGAAAACGGTAGCCAAGATTTATTTTAGCAAACAAAGATTACAAAAGATAAACAAAGCGTGTATTTTATTTTATCTAGTTGCCAAGGAAATATTTCTAATTTTTATTTAGTTTAACTTGACGCACTAACTTGACTAAGACAATGAAATAAAAACGAATACAAGTATGCTGAAATATTTAGCCACAAAACACAGCAGAATTAAGTATACTTTGACCAAAATTAAAAGTAAAGCAGATAATATATAAAAACTAATCCAAAATATGAATTTATCCAAAATTAGTTTATGCAAAATATTTAATTTAATATTAATTGAAGTCATTTAAATCTGTGAATGCGATTGTGTGTAGACATCTTACTGTTACATCCGAAACAAGTATAAATTACTGCTCTTTAACATTCTTCAAAAGTGTGATAGTTCTATATAAATATAAACACACCTCATTTCTTTGGAATGCTTTAATGAGGCGGCATATGGAGATGAAATCATTTATGTAATGTGTGAGTCTTTTTATAATTGTTTTGAGCCTATTTGGTCATTCATCAAGAAAAGGTTGAGTTAGGTGCATCATTAATATAATTGCTGATGTCATACTTGATGAGCTCCTCCCAGCAGAGCAGGTAGGGGTCCAGCAGCACGTCGGAGGCGGGGCCAAGGGCGGAGCTTAGGTGCAGCAGGAGGCGGGACACCTGGAACTGCTGCCCAGCGCACTCTCCGATGATGTCACTTCCTCCCAGCTCTTCAGGAAGGGCAGCGGGAGCCACCTGTTCGTCACAGTCAGAGTCAGCGAGTGAAGGGTTAAAGTGTCCTCCAGGTGTCAGGTGTTCAGAAAGTGTCATCTGGATCAGAATGATCTGGGAATCTTGGAAAGGATCTTGGAAAGCCCATGTTTTGCTAGCCAGATTTCCTGAAGGGACATACTTGCATTCTAGTTTTGCACCGCGTTTACACAAATAACTATCTCTGTCTGCTCCAGCTCTGAGGATTTTTCACTTTCACAATAAAAGTTATTGTTTACGTACTGTGTATCTTTATTCTGTACATATACATAATTACACACACATACTGTTCTATATTTAGTTTGCAGCATTTACACGTGTATATATATATATATATATTCTTTACAATAAGGTTAATTCATTAACTAAATAATATAAGAATGAACAATACTTTAAATGAACAATATTTTAGTTAATACAGTAACTAATGTTAACAAATGACACCTTACGAATGATGTACTCTATGGAACAGTTTGAAAGTTTTATTATATTTTTGTTTCGGAAATGCTGGGAAAAATCAGAATAATCCCAATCTTACTAAAGTGTTTTGAACATTTCATCCAGATGAAAACCA
Source organism: Enteromius thamalakanensis (assembly GCA_032357475.1). Lineage (NCBI taxonomy): Eukaryota > Metazoa > Chordata > Actinopteri > Cypriniformes > Cyprinidae > Enteromius > Enteromius thamalakanensis. Next base: position 11,077 of record JAUCMT010000546.1, read on the forward strand.
AGATTGAATTTTGTGATTTGTAATTCTGAGCAAACCATTCTCAAGATCTGATGTAACCTGATGTTAGACTGCTCCTGAAGAACTCTCACCTGTCTGGTTGAGGTATACACGCTCAGACAAGGCCTCCACGACTGCTCACAGCTCTGAACACTTCCTTGAGCTGGACAGAACCAGGAGACACGTGGTTACTCGGTGTGTGTGTGTGTGTGTGTGTGAGAGAGAGAGGGAGGTTAGGTGTACTCACGCAGCCACAGAGAGCTGAGGATCAGCAGCAGACTCATCAGGAGCACGCTCAGCACACAGCGACGCAGACGAGATCTCATTCTCAGCGTTCTCGTCCTCAGACACGCTCACTAATGCTCCTGTTGATCAGAGACCAGCACAGCGTGACCTTTGAACCTCTGCGCAATCAGGGCTGAGCTCGCAACCACACGGAAATACCTGAATCTGATTTGAGTCCGCAAACAAGACTCCGTCTGAGTGTCAGTCGAGCTGAGATAGAACACGCACTGAAATAAACCAGAAAAACACACATTTGTCAGCATGCATTACTCTCGCTCACACCACGAGGAGTATTTCCAGAAGCCAGGGTATCTGTTGTTAATAATAACTAATAATCAACTCACATTCCCTAAAAAACTGAACCACATCTATTTTATTTTTTCTCAGGTAACTTAAAAGTACTAAAATAACTACAGCAAATAATAAATCCTAAAAAAACATTTAAAAAGCCAATAAAATCGCAGACAAAATAACAAACTAGGTTACAAACAAAATTAAAACACACACACATATATATATAATTTCACTTACTACATACTTAATATATTTCAGATTATTAAGTTGGCTTGAGAAAGCCAACTTACTGATGTAGCACTTAAACTTATTATTATTATTCCGAGACTAAAATTTTTAAACGCTACTCCTCCTAGAGCTTTAACTCTACAAACTCCAAACTCG
>JAUCMT010000547.1:0-12035 GCA_032357475.1 Enteromius thamalakanensis
TTTTTGAAAATCTAAAAATGCACACAGTTTCCTGTAAGGGGTAGGTTTAGGTGTAGGGTAGGTGTAGGGCAATACCAAATACAGTTTGTCCTGTATAAAAACCATTACGCCTATGGGGAGTCCCCATAAATCACAAAAAAACCAACATGTGTGTGTGTGTGTGTGACTAACTAATACGCAACAAATGAACAATTATCAAGGGAAAAAAGTCATAGTTAATAGTTAACAAGTATTACAATCTAAAGTGTCACTATATGTATTCTGTAGCACTATTTTGTCTCAGAAGTGATCATCAGGAACTTCATGTCTGAATGAATCTGCCGTTTTAAACTAATTGGTCAAAACAGTATATATCAGTTTATTGAAAAGTAACCTTAATTGGTTTAGTTCCATATTATACTTTAATTGTTCTATATTCATTATTTTATATCTGAATCATTAAACTCATACCATTACCTATTTATGCAATTGCAATAGCTGTGTAAATGTTTTCCATTGTTTTACCATATAAACATTTACAGTTTCATCTAGAGATTCAGCTGACTGACCATTTCTACATTTTTAGTTAAATAAATGTTATTTTCACTGTGTTCATACACAAAATATGCATTAAATGGTTACTCATATACGGAAATATGCATTACTGTAATAGCAGGAGAAAGCAATGTAGAAGTGAGAAAACTAATAAAACTTTGCAGTACTACTGCTACTGTATGTTTCTCTCCTCCTCTGTATTTAAAACTCGGAAACTTGGGTATCAAAAGGATCTCTGAGTTTTCTGCTTGTAAACACGACTGTTTATGTTCAAATTCCGCCTAGGAAAGATAATGCAGATAGCATGTGAAGGCAGCATGAGCTGCATTAAATAGCTAGTGTATTACATTTAGATCAGATGCAGCTCCTGCACCAAAATGAATTTTGCTGATATCAACTTTGACTGCTATCACCCGTATAGGCCTGGCTTCAAGAACAGTGATTAGACTGAGCCGGATTAGACCATTAGGTCAATTAAGACATTTAAGTAATTGTGTACATAAAAAAAAAAAAAATGTGCACTGCACTGCTAAGCAGCCATGACCCGCTCTCTCCATGAAGACGCAGAAGTTTCAGCAAAGGAAAAATGAATTTCCAGCACTGCAGTAGCTCCTACCAAATTTATATATATAAAAGAAATGGCTATCCTTATACAGCTATGATCAGCTGTTTCTCCATCTCAGCTGTGCTTTCAGTGTTGTTACAGGAAATCCATTGTTGGGTTGTACAGTACACGTCATTTCCCGAGCTTTGTGTGAGTGCACTGTGGAAAGCATCAGTCATTTTAATTTTTGACCGCAGACACGTCAGCTAACGCCAGCATTATACAGTTTTACAAACCACAGATAATTTGTCGGGGCACGGAAGAATAAACACAAGCCCAACTGTTGCACAAACCTGCCTCCAACCCTAATTAAACACACTTGAACCTATCAAGCTCTTACTAGACACACTTTAAACTTCCAGGTTTGTTAAGGCCAGTTGGAAATAAACTGTAGGGCATTGGCCATCCAGAATCTAGTTTGGATCATTACAAATAATAATGCTTAAGGATTTTCTTAGAATAGGAAATATGCTGTCTCTCGCATCACATTATCAATAGTCTGTGGGCTTAAAGAGGATCCTTTTTTTCTCTTTAATTTGGACTCCATCTTAACTTGGACTCAAAACTTTTGGACTCGACTTGTCTGGTATTGAACTTGTCTTGGACTCGACAAAGCTGGACTTGACTACAGCTCTGCATTTATTAAATAGATGCATTACATTAAATATGGCAACACTGTCATTATAATAGTAAATATGCCCTTAAAATCAGTTTAAGGAAGTAAATATCACTCCTTAATGAAAGCAAGTATTTTTTTTCTCTCTATAAGAGCTGTTTTAGTTGTCCTTGTTGAACAGAAACGCTTCCTTTTTGTTGTTATAGAATTTGCCACTTATGCAATAGAATGTCATAAATGCAACCCAAGCACAGTAGAGAAGAAAAAAAAAAAAAGCTCTTAAAGGTTAATGCTGTATCACATTTAAAAATAATGTAGCACTTTATTTTAACACGTTACATGTGCATAATGTTATAATGACATAAAATGATGCAGAATTGCACTTAAGTAACCCTAAACCAAACCCTAATCATATTTCTAATAGTATAGTAAGTTAATGTAGTTAAATAATATTACTCAGTACTTAAATGTGTAATTACACTGTAACAAAGACACTTTAAAATAAAGAATCAGCAAAAAATGTCATACCACCTAAACTAAACTGACAGTGTTAAGAAAAGGAAATGTGAGATATGTGTCAGGTTTATCAAACAAAAAAAAATAAAAATGAACACCTGTGGTTACTCTGCTTGAGATGAATCTTACACCTGTTTGAACTTGAGGGGGATGTTTTTTTATAATTTGTTTGCAGATGGCACTTGCTTGCTATATTGTATTTGCATACTATTAATTCATTTGTGCATACGCCAAGAGCTGATATATACCTCAGTCCTTCTCAGTTTTCTTGTAAGGTTTAGCGCCGACGTTGATCAAACTCACCTGTGTGTAACTTTCTAATCCCGAAGACTTTGATTAGCGTGTTCAGGTGTGTTTGATTAGAGTTGGAGCTGAACTCTGTGGAAGAGCAGATCTAAGCAGTTGGGAACCCCAGCTATTGCCAATACGGCCGTGATGTTGCTAGGACGCAGTTTTGTTGTTACTGTCAAGATTCCTATTGTGTGTAATAACTGGAAGGTATTAATTGCACAGTAAATCTATAACAATTTTGCATTCATGTTGAGTCTCTTTCCGTGGTCATTAATATTAGATAATGCCTTTCAGCACAGTAACCGGAGTGTAAGGTTCATTTCCTTTTTTATTTAAACAGTATTTCATTCAAACATTTAATTGCACAGTTGGAACCAAACCATTGATACAATCGAGACAGCTGTTAAACATTTTCATGTTCCATTTAAAATGATCCGTTCAAAGCCCTGCTGTTGCTGTTAGGAACAGAAACTGTCAGCTTTGTAGTGCATCTGCATGTGCTTTTCTAGCAGTTCAACAGTCTCTTCAGATCACTTGGTGATGAAATCTTGCAAAACTCCATCTATTAAGTGTACATCTCACGAATACAATTCATTTAAGGTAGATAATACCTACAAACTTGCTGTGAATAGAGTTGGGTAAAAAAATAAAATAAAATAGCTAGAAGTTGATTGATATTCAGAAGAACAGCTTGTGCCGATGCCTATTTTCATTTGACTGAAGGTTAATTTCCTTTAAAGGCATGTTAATTCTAACAATCTCTCATTATTATTCTATCATAAAGAGAACACTTTCTTAAAACACACATCCATTTTTTTTTTTTTCGCTGCATACTCCTGTCTATAGAGAACCCCTACATCATGTTTTAAAGTGACAGGTGTAAATAAATCAGATCATCCCTTTCAAAGCCACAATAAAAAAGAAAAAAGAAAAAGCATGCTCATCCATGACATTCGTAGTCCCCTTGACTTACAGCCAGACTCTCTACAGTGCATTTCCTCTGTGGATACCCTGAAGCTCACATCTGATAAATGTGAGAGCCTTGGGAATGCAGGCCGTATCTTCTCAGTCCATCACTGAAAATAATAAAAGCAAAGCCCAGAAAGGGTACAGAAAGGATACTAGATGGATGCCAGCTAATCATGAATCTTACAAAACATTTCATTTCATTTTAATAAAATAACAGTTGAAATGTGTTTATTTGTCGAAATGTCTCGAGTAGACAGCTACGGCAGATATATACTCATCCATATATTATAAAGCTTTTCTTTTAAATCCAAAAACAAAACAAAACCCATTCACATAGCTCTGCAAAAATGATTACATGACAGACCAGTGGTTGATAATGTCACTCTTTAACGAAACACTGCACACCTCTGCACATAACTATAAACTGAACTTTTTGGTTGATTTTGGTGTAAATAAACAGCAAAAGCAAAGTGTTTTTGTTCTTATTTGTTTGTTAAAAAGGGTGTCATGTCAATGAAAAAAAAAAAATAATACAAAAACAAAAAACACTGTATTAATACCCCCAGCCCTTCTGGCAGCTGACTGGACTCTGTTTCTTTGGTTGTGAATTATAGTCAATCGGTTGCATAATCAACCCCACAATAATCATGGATGCCATTCCCCATGGCAACTCCTTTAAATAAATGCGCCTTTTTTCCGTTTTCTCCATCTCCCTCACTGAGCTTGCGCATCCAATATAGTTGTATTAATGGTCTTTTCTGGCATTTCAAGGCATCATTTTACATTTTTGCTCAAAAAAAGAAAGCTTTGATAGCTTGTTGAAGTTTTGGACAGTAGAGGTGGGACTCTTAAGACAATCTGCGATTCATTTATACTTTGATTGTAAGAGTCAAAAGGGAATCAGCAGATTCCAAAATTCCAAAAAGCAGATTCTCAATTTTTCAGCAGCAGTGCAAGGGGCAAATCTTCGATAAGTTGAGGTGGGTTGTTGCCGAATTCTGTGTAAATATTTAATTTAAAAACCATCTTAAAATATGTATTGCAAGAGAAGAGTAAGCCCTCTGTGTTTTTAAATTAAATATCACTTTAGAGCAAGCTTCATCATTGATCAAATGATGAATGTGATGTATTGTGCCTGTGATGATGCATTTATTATTTTTAAATATAGAATATATATAATGCATTTATTAAGTAATAATAATAAGTAATAATAAACTGTTTTATGCAAATTGTAAATTCTCTCAAAAACTATCTAGATTAAATTTATGTATTTAAATTGCACATAAAATAGCATGCATTTGATGATCTTCATCGGAGGCAAGAACAAAGGAGGCCTAGATGAGCTCTGTGTTCAGATCACAGAAACCAAATGCACACAAAATCACACACAATATGTCCTTTGCACAATCTGACATGTGCTTAAAATTGAACTGGAAATTAGATGCTGGGCGTCTGGCCAGAGGAGAACTTGCCCCAACTAAGTCTGGTTCTCACAAGGTTTTTTTTTTCTTTTTTCTCCATTCTCTCATGGATTGGGTTTTGGTTCCTTGCTGCTGTCTCCTCTGGCTTGCTTAGTTGGGGACACCTGATTTCTAGTGAATATCGTCGTTTTGACTACAGAGACCGTCTCTGCATTTAATAAATAAATAGTCTAATCTCGTCATTATACATTACCATCACTCTGTTCTTCTACTTGATAATGTTCAGTGTTTTGCTACAGTCTGTATTGGTAAAAGTGCTATTTTGATAAAAGTGAATGATTGAATGATGCATTTTGATAATAATAACAACTTAACACTTTAGAATAGGTAACACTTGTTACCTACTACATGTTTCCTCCATAACTTCCTAATTTGCTGCTTATTAATAGCTAGTAAGTTAGTTGCAAAGTTCAGGTATTGGGTATGATTAGAGATGTAGAATAAGGTATTACTATAAAAAGCACTTACAATGGCTAACATTCTAGTAATATGAATGCTAATAATCAACTAATAGGTGTAACCGTAAAATAAAGTGTCACGACTTAATATTAAGCATATTTATCAGTCATACATTTTATAAACTAACGGTGTAATACTTTAGAACTGGGAACACTTATTCACTATTCCCTCAATTAATTATGAATTTGCTGCTTATTAATATTTAGTAAAGTAGTTTTTAAGTTTATGTATTGGTTAGGGATGTAGAAACGGCACATAATAACAAGTCATTGATATGTGCTTAATTACTACTAATTGCTAGTATTATAGTAACATGCATGTAAACTATTCTAATATATGTATGTGTGTGCGTGTGTGTGTGTGTGTGTGCGTGGACTAAATCAGAATCGTTCGAGAAAGCATTGTGATGCCTTAAATGATGCATAGAGGAAGTGGCTTTATCACAGGTGTGACTGTCTGGATGTGACGTTTACACGGTGGATTTTTCGAAGGGGGTACAGGGAATAATGATGAATGGCACAGAATTGAGGCTGTGCTTCCTCTCGAGTATCTTGTGAGTGTGAATAGCTCACACGTCATGCCAAAGAACACCTTTATATGCAGCAGTGGCATGAGTGTGCAACCATGTGACCATCACTGATCCACTCCATTCTGAATTGGAGACATTGTGAAGACGGCTTCTTGTTGCAAAGCGTTACATATTATATGCCATTGTTTGACATGAAAATGGAAGCGATACAAATACAGCTAAAGTGCTGCAAATGCATCATTAGCGTAATCAAGAAGAAACTAAAGTGATGAGTCACTCGTGCCATCGGAGGGCTGGCATATCTCTTCTGTCACAAGCAGTTGCTTATGCTGACACAACAGAAGCACAGTGTAGCAGAATAACCTTTTTAAAACACTGAGACAAACTGACTGGCTGTTGTGTCATTTTTAGTACCATGCAAACTTTGACACCATCAAACTAGTTCCAAATGGCAAAAGTGTGGCCATTTTTTGTAGTGAGACATTAACAAAGTAGACATTTCACAGTACTTTATAATCAGTTTACAGAACAAAGCATTTGAAAACTATTTCATAGTTTATAAACTAGTTAGAATTAGTTCACATACTGTTGCCTCTGCATTAATACATCAATATGGGATGTACAAATGAGTTCATCATTCATCGTCGCATAATTAGCAACATGTAACTGGTTAATATGCTCATATATAACAAGTTAGATAGTCCTTTATTATCCTACCCATACTTAACTAATGTACTCTATTAAACCAGTATATAAAGAATTGCTAATGATTATCAATAGTAAATATTACTCTTTATAGCTTAGATCATGGAAAATACTGAATAGTTGGATATCTCCTCATTGCTATGACACCTTTCTATTTCCATTTATATTATATTTTAAATAAAACAAACAATTGCATAAAAATGGCAGTCATTTAAAAAAGGTGGGAATGCATGTGAAAATATCTTCTGCTGTCTGATTAGTTCTGCAGTGATGTGGTCCAGAATATATAGTTGTGATTTAATTTGGAAATCAGGCATCATAAAACATTTACCAATTAAGCCAGGCTTGTTGTAGTTAGTCTGTCTTATTTATCTCATAAAAAATATTTTTATGTGTCTTACTGCACGCTTTGCTGCAGTTTCAAAGAGAAACGTATCCACAGAGTGTTTTTTTGTTTTTTTATGGCGTTAATATAGGTGCATATTGCTTTGTTCTTTAGTATATTAAATATCTGGGAACTGTTGCTAAGTTAATGTTAGAAATATAGTTATTATAGCTACCGAAAAAAACATACCCTTGAAAACAATCTGGATATGTGTGATCTTAACATTCAAAAGCATTAGTTTTTAAGTCATAATATGATAATCTTCAAGTAATTGTGTGAAAATTACGCTTTATTAATCAAAACTCTGTACATCTGTGTGAAAGGAATATAAGGTGTCAGAGTTAATGCCTTTAAATGTTCATTTCTTTAGACAACTGCAGTGATATGTACTTATTGGTACATATTTTGTGTCTCGCCAAAGTGCACCAAGGTACATTTATGCCATGAGACCAGGTAGAAAATAAATGTTAATTATCAATGTTCAGTTGAATTTCCCCTGCACCAGTTCCTAGGTGTTCATCACAAATTGAGTTCTACCATCACATTAATCTGCCTCCTATTTTATGCGCTTTGTAATGCACGCCTTTATTTCCTGTACATTTTCCGTTTTCTTTCTAACAAATAGTTTTATTGAGAGCGCCTATTTGTTATTTCTCACCTGTTATTGTGCTGAGGATTGCGTTTTACTAAACAGAACAGCTGAATGCGTTAAGGTGGCCCTCAATGGAAATATAATGAGAGACATGAGCAGCGTGTGGAAGAAGAGTGGAATTGTTTGGCACACATTGCTTTTTTTTTTTTTTAATCTCCCTCAGTGCAGCATTTGCAAAGCAGATTCACCTTGTACACAGAGGCTCCCCACTGCTCCAGATATGTCTCTTTCAAACTAATTGTGTACGCAAACGAGGGGTATCACAAGATGTGTGTGATGCCTGCCAAGTACGCACGCTCTCAGGCTTTTTTTTTTTTTTTCACTCAGCCCAGGTCGTAAAGCTGCAAAGATCAGCAAGAACAGAACCCGAACAAGTTTCCTAGGCTCTCAGCAGATGCCGTGTGTCATCTTTGCCAGAGCAGGCTCTTGTATGTGCACTCAGTTTATTTTATTTTTGCCTGCCCTCTAAATTCTAATGAGCCAGAGACAAACAGGGACCCCTAAGCACTTGAATATTCAAAATCGGAGGGTAATTATGCAAACTGTATTCCGTCAAAGTATTCCCAGTGCAAGGCATCTTGGGGGATCCGAATGGAGATTGCTGACAGGCTGTGAGGGTCTCTGTGGGCCGGAGATAAAGAGTGAGTTTGAAGAGTCTGGAAATGGTTCATAATGTTTGTGACACATTCATTTTTGCGCTAATTATAATTCATCCTCTCATAACAAGCCATAAAAAAGCCAAACAATGGGTGTTCTGTAAGCTTTTGACAGGCCAGGACGACAGCTCTTAGATCAGTGAGGTGACATATGTCTTACCTGTTTTCAAATGGGTCTTTATGAAAAGTAATAGAGCTCCACAATAGGTATCCGATGCTATTTTCTCCATAGGCAAAAAACAAACAAACAAAAAACAGATAACAGAAGCTTATTTACAAACAAGAGAGTATTAAAGGGTTAGTTGACCCAAAAATAAAAATGCTTTCATTGATTACTCACTCTCCTGTCATTCCAAACCCATAAGACAAGATATTTGTGTTGATTTCAGAGAGCCATAATTTTCATTTTTGAGTGAATTAACCCTTTAAATCAAAGGCAAAGGCATCATCCTGGAGCATTCATAATGACAAAACCGAAATTGAATCATTATAACGCGAGTTTGTCAACGATTAGAATTACAAAACATCAATGTTAGACTGATAATTTATAAATATTTTATTTATGATAATTTATAAAAGGTTTATTTAAAAATGATCTATGAAAATGGTGAAGTGCTCAGGAAACCCGTTTGAAAAGTGTCATATGCAGCACTGTTTGTTGCCACTAGAGGCGCTGAAATGCACGCTTCACTTTTAAAAGCAAGTCTACAGTAAATACACTTTTATCCAGAAAGTATGAACTGAATGTAAGTGGTGTTAATATGCTAACGCAATTATTGATCTGTTGAGTAAAATCCCATCACTGGGCCATATCTGTGAATGTGAGTTTACCCAGGAGGGAATTCGTGCTATCACAAGACCACGCTGAAATCAGGCCAGTTGTCTCATATAGAAATCTAGTTCACAATGATGCTCAGGAGAGAAAGTTTTAAGATTGCTGTGTATTCTCGCAGGAAACAGCAAAGCATAATTTTTAAGGTAATCATAATTAGTATAATACAGTCTTATGAGAGATACTTTCTGTAATGAATGTAATGTGTATAATTGTAGTGTGTATTGGTATACTTACATTTATAGTTCTATAATGAACGATACTGTAGCTTGGCACAATGCATTAGTTGATTATAATGAACAGGGGGAAAACCGTACAATTTGAAATAAAGACCTAATGTTTTTCTAAATTAGTAAGCAGGCGTCCAAGTGATTTCTATTTATTTGAGTGGTTCAGAGTGTTTAGACCTTTCACATTTGCTTTGATAAGCACACTCACTGACAATATAATAAAAGCAATTTTAATGCGCCTGCCCTCAAACTGCCAAAGGCTTTGAAAAGAAATCAATAAACTTGACCCTTAAATAATTCCCGGCATCTTAAAAAAGAAATTGAATTTCACAAATTGTAAATCACTTCTGCCTCATAAGAACATGTTTATGGGGCGATGCGTCATATCCATTGCAATTGAAAAGGTATTTAGTTTGTGGAGTTGAAAATTTATATTTAATACCACTTCATTATATAACAGTATTTATATTTATTATTATTTGTTAATTTCTAAATTTTTCTATAATTAGAAATTCATTGAACATGCTTATTTGCTTTGATCAATTTTGAAAACAGTTGGGTATTTATTTATTTATTTTTGTTCTTTCTCAGGAAAGAATGACATTTAGAAATTTCTTGGGGAGGAAAATAAATAAAAATCATATACTGCTGTTCAAAAAATAAGCTGCATTTTAAAACATACTACAATAGAAAGCATGTATTCTAAATATGTCATATGCACAAAATTGAAAGCATTGCTAAACTGCACAAGCATACGCGTTTGAAAGGCATTTTGCTTTAATACTTCATGACCCCTAAAACATGTATGGACTTCATAAATGGCAGTCATAACAGATTTTGCATGACCGCGTGAACCTCACACTTCAGTTTCACCTGCAGCTTTAAAATGATTTGTTGTAACCAGATCAGTGGTAACGTCTGCTTGACTGACATCAAAACGATGTTAAAGCATATTTCAAAATATGTTGAGAGCTGATTTTGATTGTGCCTCTTTCATTTGAGATTTTAACAGTCTTTATTTTTATTTCCTGCTGTTCTCTTTCAGCACAAAATGAAAACCGTCATCATTTTTAGACATTTTTCAGACAGCTGTAAGCTAGTAAACGGTTTAGGCTGATGCTGCAGCCACCTCACTCCACAACACTCTCAACGTTCACTCTAATTGATCTACGGAGTGACTCACGATTTCTGTTTGTTGCATCATTTGTGTTTCGGCGTTCTGTCAGTTTGATGTGGCTGGAGAGGCACTTTCCCCCTTGACATTGAATGTAATACATCATCTACAGTCTTAGCTGAGTATCAAACAAAAGACAATTCATGAGGCGCTGGCAAAGAGAGGACAGACCGAGGGGTGGCGTACGTGCAAGAGAGATTTCTGGTCGTTAGAGAAAATGATGATGGATTTTTAACGTTACGGATCAGATTGTTTATTTACCTCCCTCTCTTGGCTGATTTCATTTGTCTCCTCTTAACATTTGGGGACTCTTCGGCAAGTAGTTTGTCAGCATAATTGCATGGTATAGTGAAGCAGTACACTGCGGCATGCTCTTTCCTCCAACATATCCATCCACCATTTGCATGCATCTTCAAAGGACAGCCATGACATTTAAATAACCACGACTGGCATGAGATATTGCTATTCTACTGGAGATTTGACCTAGGAACAAGCACGCTGCTTTCTAAACTAATTCCCAATTCTGTGTATTGCCTGTTGGAGCTGATTTACATTTTTTACATTCATGTGCTAAGTGCTGCTGTTTCAAATAGTGCTACTCAACCGCTGGGTCGTGACCCAAAGTGGGGTCGTGCATCTGTTCTGATAGGGTCATACTGGGAAAAACAATGCTTGATGAAAATTATAAAATGCAAGTAGCTATACAGTCAGCGTGGCAAAATGAATAGGCTTTTAAAAACGAAGGGAAAACGCTTCACACAAGTCTTTTGTTGTTTATGTCAAGGACAGTGCAACCAATCAAACTCTATTTGAGTTTGTGGCCCAAATTTACATGGTTGAAGCTAGTCACGTTTGGCAGATGGATGCGTTGACCCCAAACTACATAATACAAATGACTTTTGTACAGTTTAAAAACATAAAATAAATAAATAAATCATAAGAAGAATTTCCTTTTATATCTGATGCGTATCTACTTTTACTTTAATGTGTAAATACTTTAAGTATTTACAAAAATTTACTAACATACTATTTTAAATAGGGTTAGTGTCTGGTTTAGGGTTAATTCCTTACAATTATAGCATTTTCTGTTGTTTTTATTATTATAAGTACATTTAACATAGATGATGATTATATTCAAATAAAACATGTATACATATATAATACATGAATAAATTAACAGCATGTACTCACAATAGCATTAACATCAGGGTTTGTTTAGTTGGTTGCATATAATTAAGCAAAAAAATGACTGGTAATTCCATAATAAGTGCATGCACTTAACACTGTAAAATAACACGTCAAAAGATGTATATTCACTACATTATAAAAATAATGCATTAGTTAAGCATTAATTAATGGTTAATTTGTTCACAATTAAGCATTAGTTGAGCAAAAACACACT
>JAUCMT010000548.1:0-12034 GCA_032357475.1 Enteromius thamalakanensis
CCGGCTACCCCACCAGTCACCGAACAACAGCTAGGGGAGCTGTCTGCCACACTGGTGGTTTTCAATACGCCCATAGAGGGCACTAGAGCCATCACTAGAGCACGAGGGGCTGAGTGAGGTTTAATCAGTCATTGACCGACAGCTCGGGGAACCTCGTCTGTGTCAACCATGCAACCTAACAAACTACAGAAGGTCCTCGCAGATCCCAATCCGCATGTTACCGGTCCAACTCCCGTTGCATGGTGCGAGGAGCCGTGTGTTGATTAATCGATCCCAGGTATACAGGCTGCAAAGCTGCAGAGGTGTCCAGCCTGTCTGAAACGGGTACAAGTCCCGTAACACGATACAAGGGGTCGTGTGCAGTCCAGTCAGCCCTGGTTACCCTGACACTTATTCTATTAAACACTGTTTAATAAGCACTGTTTAATACGCCTCGCGTACTCATTTTATGCATATTATGCTCTATTTAGCCTTTCCAGTGATATATAGTTGTTCATGATTACATTAGGATTTAATTGTAATATAGTGAAATAAAAATAAGTGGCAGTTAAGGGGTTAAACACTCTTTCGCATAAAAAATAATTTCTTGTGCATCCCTAATCCTAACATTACATGTGTATTTTTTCCATAGGTGCAGTATGCTCAGGTTTTACAGTCCTCTGGTTTCACGCCCGTTCATTTCCAGGATCTCAACAGATCAGAGGTAAGAGAAGCGTGTATCCTTAGATTATTGAGTAAAATGTTAATAAATTAATTAAGAAAATTAATAAATAAATGACATTTAGAGTGTGGAGAATCCATGGGCCTAATTTATACAGTGTTGCACAGAAAGCATTGATCCTCTATCATCTCTCAAATATGCGTGTTCGTAGATGTGATGTGTAGAATGAACACTGTTGCCCATCGTTGACGGGGCCATCTATTTTCTGAACATAAGCTGCGTTCCTGCGAATCCCAACCGAGCGCCCCCGATGGTCAAACGTGAGCCGATGTTCATGGCCCATGCCATTGGCTTGCTAAATGCCCCCTTTAGACACTTCTCAGGCAAGCTAAAGGGTCTGTGTCCCCACGACCTGGAGAGACCCACGTTCCAAAAAAACAATCTGAGCGACTTGAGTAGAATGAACATTCTACCAGCAGATCAGCAGTTTGTTCTGCAGTTGTTTAAGAAATCAGTGTTGGCAATGAACGTTGACCCGGAGGTAGCTCTACTTCTGACTATCACCAAATTTGGACAGAAGGATGAGCCGACATTTGACGTCCGCAGTTTGGTGGACACAGATGGGATTGCCTGCATGTCCTACCACGCCGCATGCAACGTCCGGCCCTGGGATGAGATGGTGGAGCTACTTTGGTCGCATTGTAGCCTCCAGGAAGTGGTGGGGAGACGGGGAACACTCTTCCCTGTGTATGGAATGCGCGAAGCAGCAAATTACCAAAGTAATTTGGACCATCACCCTTTGGGCATTGACCAACTGCTTCGTCAGGTGCTGCGGGAGGACACCTGCCATCTCAACTTTTTCCAGATGTACACAGTGACCCCACACTGCCATGAGAAACTTGGGTCGAAGCACGCAGTCAGCCGGGTGATTACAACTTGTGGGCTTCACATTGCGAAGCATCGCATGATGATCGCTGATCGTGAAGAGATGTACCTGAACCACGTGGATGATCTGTCCAAAAGGCTGGCTGCAGAACCTCGGTACATCTGGAGGTCGTCTTTTTGGTCCAGCCTGGCTTCCAGGATGTTGTGGAGGCCAAGCATTTCTTTATTACAAGTATGCTTGACAACCTCCTGGAATGCGTCCCTATGCTGGTCCCATTCAAAGAGAGAGTAAATGGCCTTGGACTTCACCATGTCATGAATCCGGTCAGCACATATTTAAACACGTCCCTCCACCACCTGCTGGACACAAACAAAGGAATGGGAGCATATCAGAAAAGTTGGTGTGCATACCAGTTGGAGTTCTTTTTTACGACCGTCCAGTGTGCCACTCATCTAGACCGTATAGCTCTCCTCTCAGCATCAGTGCGAGCAACCCCAAAAGCCTGACGTCCATGTGTGGGTTCCTGAGACTGGGGAAGATCGGATGCGCAAGCGTTGGAGAGTCTCCTCCACCTTTGGAGACCTGGATTAATTACGATGTTAAGAAGGCCTGAGTACGTCGCCTCTTCCCTCTGATCGATTGCTTCATGGCTGGGCCTGAGGTGATAGGAGATCAGCTTGTAAGGATCCTTCTCTCCGATCTCTGCCAGCGGAATGACAATTTGCCATTTGCGATGTTAAAGGGCCTGACCGACCGCTTGGTGGGCTGGTGGACTGCCGGACCGTGAGGGAGTTCAGCCGAGAGGTCTGCGACAGAAAAGCTTTCAGCTACCCTCACACCTTCGGGCGGGCCGTCGAGATGCTCACCTCGATGACCATCGATAGTTCAGTATGCGTGGAGCTTGGCCTGTCCAAGCTAAAGTATTTCCCATGCGTCAAATATTGGGACGAGAACAGAAACTTGAAGGCGAGGTGGAATCTCAAGGACTACATAGAACTGCACAAGCCAAACCAGACCCCGTCAGCCGCTGCACGTGCCTGGTTATGGGATGTGTGTGCGCGATTGGAGGAGCTCGACTTGTCGTACGCACAGCATGTCAAAAAGTATCGTGAGACTGGAATGCCCTGGCTGGAGATCTGCATCAGCCGCCTTCCAAAAGGGATGCCAAAGGAAAGAGTCTTGGAGGTTTTAGTCTTTCTCAGCTGTGTGGGCATGATCCAGAATTTCCAGTTCTAAGAAAATCATTTTGCATCATTATTTTTAATGATTTGTAATTCTTTTTTTTTTTTAGGTCTAATTTTATAACCATAAATGTAAATTTTCAGGAAAAAATCCATGTTTTATAATATTTAAAAATGAAGTGATGCTTTATATTGAGTACATATTGCCCTCAGAGAAACAAAAAGCTGTACAAGCTTGTGTTGTACTAGTTTAGGCTAGTACAGTTGGTTACTAGTTGCTTTGCAAAGATATAAAAAGCATTGTGTCTAGCGTTTTCCACACATTTTTAGGTGCGAAGAGCGAGTGTGGTTTTGTTTTGAAGGAGTTAAAAAGCATTTTGCTGGACTTGGCCGAGACCAACGAGAACATTTGGCAAAGACCAATGACCAAGACCAAGACAATTCTTGGTGCAGACACCAACCATTTTCAGAAACCTGTAGACTTTTCAGATTTCAGATAATGCTAAGCAACTTTCCACGTCAAAGAGTTTTTATAAATATGACTACTGGTGTGGATTTAAGCGTACACACACTCTACGATCAAATCTGTGTGTACACGCTTATGGAAGAATAAAAATTATTTTCCTCAATACTGAGTGCTTTACACATTTCTAATACATGTGGCCTCGTGTCAATCAAGCTGATCATATAGTGTGTTTTTGTCTTGTAGATACCGGTGTGCAGCAGCTCTTCCAGTCATAACCCACCTGCAGACGCTCCTCCTCTATACAGTGAATGTACTCAAAATGAATAAGTCTACAGTATTTCCTTCTGAAACAAAAACGGCAGTGTTTTTGAAAATATAATGCAATATTTCAAATTAAACAATAGAGGAAACTATACTGCCGTATAAACTTAAGCCATGTGTGGTTACATATTGATGCATATAAAAATATTCTTCTAAATTGTGCTGGATTTTTACATGTACTGTAATGGCTTTATTGAAAAACTCGATTTCTTTTTTAAGAGTTAATGCTAAACACATTCTATCACTTTTCGTCTATTTCTAATCAGTAGCAAACTCAGTCCATCCGAATCACTTTACCTGGTAGAATCCATCTCAAATTGCTGATTTAAGTCTTAACACTTCAAGTAGGCTTGACCCTGCACCTACTTTTCTCCTGAAACATTGTACCCCTGTTATTTCTGTTTTAATCTGACTCCTCACTGTTCCCACTCACTCAAGACTACTGCTGTTACTGTTCAAATTCTTCTGCTCAACTTTAAGGCACTCAAAGGTGTTGCTACTCTCTTCTTATATTTCATCTCATTCCCTCCGGTCTTCAAATTCTGAAATTTAATGGGCGGCAGTTCCTTTTCTGTCACGCCACCCAGACTCCTGGAACTCAGAACAGTAAACCTTTTCCTTAAACTCGAGTCAAAGCTTAAAATATATTTGTTTAATCAACACTATCACTAAATGACTTTGTGTAATAGTCTGATTTGTTTTCTATTTATGTCTAAATGTCTGTGTTATATGCACCTGCATTATTTTTGTTATGGAGTTCAATGTCCACTGGAATTCTTTCTTAAAATTAGGTTTGTTTGTTTTTTTTGTACAGTGTCCTTGAGCTTGGGAAATGTGCTATACAAATCAAATATATTACTATTATTATTATTATTATTATATTTTTAGATGATATTATTCTTTATATCTTGTCACACATTTTCAAAAGCATTACTTCCTTTGTATTATTCAATATGTGGTGATATATTAACATATGCAATTCAGTACATTTTCAATATACATTAACAATTTATTAAATTGTTATAATATATACTATAAGGTTTGTAGTCCTGCAGTCGTGTGTGATGCATGAGACACATTTGTTTCGATGAGCACAAGAACTGGAATGTACCATGATATTGATGTAACAATAAATTACACCAAGGATGCGATGAGATGAAATTAAATCTTGTATAAGTTAGAACAAAGCAAAACATTAAACTGAGAAAGACAGCTATTACATTCAGTGATTGTGAAAGAGAACAGAGTTTTGTTGTTTATGTCATGCACAGCAGCAGGGGGAAAAAAAACCTTGGGATTTAGTGCATTTCAGCTCCACAAAAAACAAGCAGACTTCAGGAGAACGAACCAATAGCAGCCGATTACAGCCAGGACAGACCAATCACAGTCGGGCTGGTGTTATTGGGCGTTTACACACATGGAAACCAAAACTAAGATTTTGAGTTTGTCCTGTTATAAGACTCCTCTCCTGAATGCTGTGAACTAAACCACTTCTGTCTGATCGGTGAGTCCAGCATGTCCTTCTCACAATGCAGTCATAAACATCACGATATTAGATCGAGTTTATTGTGAGGTCATCATAAAAAATATGTATTATGTACATTTAGAATCGGTCATAAATCACATAGAAGATAATTTCACCTTTTCCTTGCATAAAGTGAGATTAGATTAAGTTTATTCAGAAGCAATTATAATGTAATATTTACATGAAGACAGTAAATGAAGTGAAAGAAAGAGCATCCTATTGTTTTTCCCGTTGGATTGGGCAGGGCGTTCTTCTTTCTTAAACAGTTCTTTTTACGCTGATGTTTACCATGTTATGTTAATAATATTCAAATGTTCATTATGTTAATGTTTGAATCATAAACAGGTTTGTGGCTAGAGCAGACAGTTTTACAGTTTACTTGTCATTCTTCCATAATACGACAAAATGTCGAACATTCATAGTACATCTGCTCAAAACAAAAAAAAATGTTCTGTTTAAACACAGAATTTTTGTGTAGCCTATTCCTCAAAAGCACATTTTTTAAGCAGTTAAAGCTCTTTTAAACATTTTGCTTTTATCAATCCAAGATGTTATTTTTCTTAAGTAGAAAAGAAAGCCTAAGAAATGTTTCCCAGCTGAAAAGGTCAATTGTGTGAATTGAGTCCTATTTAAAGGATGATATATATGGCTACTTTTACAGTAGAAATAAAGAATGATCTTATTCATCTCTGCTGGAACAGTGCCAGTGGCTAACAGACATAATTTAGTCACATGTGAAAGATTTCTATCTTCACCGTCACACTTAGTAACACAGCTGTGCCCTCGCAACACTGCAATAAGAGACATTGAGAAATGGTGTGTTCCGTGATGGTGATTTTAGTTTCAAAAATGGTATATCTTACTCATTTTCCTAGCATGTCATATTAAGATTGTCAAAATAAATATTATAGCTAAAAGTTTTATTTCTGTTTCCTTGTATCCCTTTTTTTTTATTTGGAAAAATACTCCAAGCATTAAGAAAACCTCATGTTTATTAGAAACAATTTCCCTTTCTTCCCCAAGGAGCAACCAGACTCTCACTAGCTGCGTTTCCATTACAGATTTGCTCAAAACTTTTGGCGATATTTGATAATTGTCAATAAAAAAGTATTGCGAACTGACAGTGTTTCATTAACCAATGTTATGCCTCTCGCAAGACATCTTAGCAATGATTTTTGGTGAGATTTGACAGATTTTGGATATATCTGTAACGATTCGGCAGAGGCGGGAGGATCCATTTGCAAGCTTTATTTATACTCGTAGTCAAACAGGCAACAACCGTAGAAGGGGAAATCCAAACTCACAACAATAGTCCAGGTGGAAGATCGGGGCAGGCGGCGAAATAACAAAGTCCAGAGGAAACAGTCCAAACAATAACACAGGTAATCCAATGGGAAATAACGCTCGGAGTAGATCGCGGGGCAAATCGATAGAGCGTCCGGATGTGCCTTAAATAGGCCGCCAAATGGCGGGAGTTTGGGGCGGAAGCGACCAAGGTACGTGGGTAAATGAGTCCGGGTAGGAACCTAATATTCCGGCGAAGGTTCCTGCTGCTGACTTCCGGAGGGAGCCACAGAGGCGCGGCTTGTGACAGAGCTCGGGTAGAAAGCCATACCCACTGGCCGGGTTCATACGATGGACTGGGTCTACGAAGGCGGTTAGCTTGCTGAGTAAGGCGGCGTATGGCACTTATTAGGTGGATGTGGGCGCTGCCCCAAGTCTGCTCGCTTCTTCGTAGCCAATCATCTACTGTAGGGAGATCGGAGAGTTCGTCTGTCCAGGGAAACAGAGGCGGCTGATAGCCCAGCACACACTGAAAGGGTGTCATATGAGTTGCGGCCTTTCGTAGTGAATTTTGCGTATATTCAGCCCACATGAGGTACTGGCTCCAGTCATTTTGTTGCGCGTGACAGTAAGACCTGATAAACCTGCGTCCACCTCGACAATGAATTGGAGTTCTGGGTCAGGATGTTTGAAGATGGGGGCCAAGGTGAAACGTCTCTTGAGTTCTTGGAAGGCCCTTGTGCTCTCTTCTGTCCAGGGTAGGCGTCGGTGAGTGTGTTTGGTTAAGTCGGTGAGGGGTGCGGCTACCTTACTGAAGTCCCGGATGAAGCGCCGGTAGAAATTGGCAAAGCCAAGGAAGCGTTGCATCTCTGGAACTGGAACATAGGCATCTTGGCGTACAGCTGGTGCTTAATTAGAGTCTTCAGAACTTCTCGGACGTGTTGCACATGGCTGGGATAGTCGGGAGAGTAGATGAGTATGTCGTCGATGTAGACGAAGACGTACTTGTTCAGCAGCTCTCTGAAGATCTCATTGACGAAGGCCTGGAAGACGGCTGGACTGTTGGGCAATCCGAACAGCATAACCCGTTACTCGTAGTGCCCGTTGGTAGTGGAGAAGGTGATCTTCCACTCATCCCCTTCTCTGATTCGGATAAGATTGTAGGCACTGCAGAGGTCCAGCTTAGTAAAGTATCGGGCAGATCTGAGTTGTTCCAAAGCCGCCGCTACCAGTGGCAGCGGGTAGCGGTACCTAATGGTGATTTCATTCAAAGACTGATAGTCAATGCAGGGCCTCAGCCCGCCATCTTTTTTCTTGACAAAAAAGAAGCCCACCAAGGTGGGTGAGGTGGAGGGCCTGATGAAACCTTTGGCCAGTTCTTCCTTTATGTATTGTTCCATACAGGCTGATTCTGGTTGTGAGAGGGGGAATACTCGGCCTCGGGTCGGTTGACACCCTGGAACCAGGTCGATGGCACAATCCGTGGGCCGGTGAGGTGGCTGTTGCGTGGCTCGAGCTTGGCTGAAGGCTATTTTTAGATTGTGGTAGGCCTAGGGCAGATCGGTGGTGTCAATGTCTTCAGAGGCCGTGGCAGGGGCGCGGAGAGTAGTTCTGTACAGGCAGTGCTGATGGCAGTAGTTGGACCACTGGGTGATTTGGCGGGTGAGCCAGCAGATGGTGGGGTTATGCAGTCGCAGCCAGGGCAGTCCCAGGATCAACAAGTGGTCTGGTGAGTGAATGACGTGCAGAGTGATTTCTTCAGAGTGAAGTGTGCTGGTGAATGGGTGATGGTGATGGTTTGTTGGGTGACACGTCCGGTGCCTCGGGGCCAACCGTCGAGGGTTGCGATGGCCATGGCAGGGGAACATGGAAGGAGAGGGAGACGTTGTTTAGATGCAAAGTCTTTGTCAATAAAGTTTCCAGCTGCCCCCGAGTCTACTAGGGCCTCTGTGGTAACGTCCATGTCATTCACATGCAACTGTACATCAATTTTCATAACTGGCTGAAGAGAGACTGCACTCACCCGGTAAGTTCGTGGCAGAGGAGGTCGAGTGGGGCATGTGGCGCGGAGATGTCCAGCCAGACCGCAATAGAGGCACAGGTTGTTTTGTAGACGGCGATCGCGCTCCTCTCTTGTGAGTTTGGTTGAGCCGATCTGCATGATCTCGACAGGCGGCACACTTGACCGGGTAGGTATTTGGATAGAAGGCAGCCGACGAGGCCTGCGAACCCGCAGAATGTGATCGGTGCGGATCGCCAGTTCCATGTATTCAGAAAGGGACCGGTCCTGGTCGCGGCCAGCTAGCTCCGCTTGTAGATCTTCACGCAGGCCGCGACGGTAGATGGTCAGCAGAGGGTCTGCATCCCAGCCTGTTTGTGCTGCTAGTGTGCGGAACGTCATGGTGTAATCAGCCGCCGTAGAGTTGCCTTGTTTTAATGACATAAGTTCATCTTTGGCATCCTTGCCATCTGCGGTGTGATCAAACATCTCCCTGAATTCTCAAATGAAGCTGCGATAGGGCGAAAAAGACATGTTGCGGCCCTTCCAGAGCGCGGTAGCCCAGTTCAAAGCTTTCCCTGTCAGTAATGAACGTATCAAAGAGACTTTACTCTCATCAGTAGTGTAACTTTGCGGCTGTTGGTTCATGCATATATCGCACTAAAGGAGAAAACCCTCGCACTTGCCTGCAGCGCCACCATACTTTTCCAGAAGTGATATCCGCGCGGGGCTCCAGTGGCAGCGGCCGCCGCCGGCGGTGGCTAAATCTCGGGGGGAGCGGGAGGCGAGGACGCGGCTTGAGTCAAGGCCGCGGTGGCTGCAGTGAGAGCCTGAATGGATCGTACAAGCTCATCCGTGAGCCCCTTTAGCTTTTCAAGCTGGGTCTGATGAGTGGAAAGCATCGATGCCTGACGGCCCATCTCACTCATCATGTGGTATAAAGCTGCTGGATCCGGTGTCGGCGAAGTTTTCTATAACGTTTCGGCAGAGGCGGGAGGATCCATTTGCAAGCTTTATTTATAATCGAACAGTCAAACAGGCGTTGGTCAATAACACAGGCAAACAACCGTAGAAGGGGAAATCCAAACTCACAACAATAGTCCAGGCAGAAGATCGGGGCAGGCAGCGAAATAACAAAGTCCAGGGAAACAGTCCAAACAATAACACAGGTAATCCAATGGGAAAAAACGCTCGGAGTTGATCGCGGGGCAAATCAAAACTTCGCATCGATAGAGCGTTCGGATGTGCCTTAAATAGGCCGCCGAATGGCGGGAGTTTGGGGCGAAAGCGACGAAGGTACGTTGACCAAGGTACGTTGGTAAATGATATTCCGGCGAAGGTTCCCGCTGCTGACTTCCGGAGGGAGCCACAGAGGCGCGGCTTGTGACAATATCAGTTCATCTTTATTTAATTCCCAAAGGCTCTTTGTTTGCTGTAGACAAGCATTTTACATACAACAACAAGAGACACAACACAAAAAATGTATTTACTTCTCAAAGAATCCTATCTCAGATTTAAAAACTCTAAACCTGTCTAAACCTATTTGTTGTACTAATAGGGGTTCTATACCGAATACCAGAAGGAAGAAGATGAAACATAGGGTTTAAATCATCTAACAGAAGACTCTGGGCTTTACCTAAAACCTGTCTATGATATAGGTGGGCCAAAGATAACAGTGACTTAATATAAGATCTGTAAAAACATGCACAACGATGTTTTGACCATACTAAATGACCTAATTTTCGCGAGAAATACAATCTTTGGTGACCCCTTTTACACAAAACCTTAGTTTTTACAGCAAAGGAGAACTTGTTATCCAAGACAGTACCCAAATACTTGTAATGTTCGACGTTCTCAATACCTACTCCATTTATACAAGTTTCCTTACACCGAATAAATTTCCTCTTAGATCTAAAGTCAATAGTCATCTTCTTAGTTTTAGACACCAAATGACTGGACCATGTGCAAAGTCCTCCTCATTAATAAGCTAACAATTTCAGAACCGTCAGCAAATTTTATAATATGTTTTTTATAACAGTAGTAAAAGTATTTTTTCTAATAGGCATATTATAAAATTAGACAGTTTTATATGTGGGAACAAGTAATACCATATTGTGGTCTGAGGTTCCCAAATATGGTTTGGCAAGTGACTTGTAGGCTCCTTTAATCGACCCATAACCCCAATTCTTGACCAATTTTTTCTTCCTTACTTGTTGGGCAAGTTACATACTGACTGAAGTGGTCCAATGATTTCTTCAACCTGCATATATTAAAATCTCCAAGAATGAAACCGGGTGCGTCAGGAGATACAGACTGCAATTCATACACCACACGTTCAATCTTCTTTGCCATATTGTCCTCATTTGCTCGGGGATGAATGTACACAACCGTAACGAACAGCTTAGGAAATTCGCTAGGCAGATACTGAGGGCTTAATGCCACAGTCAACAGCTCAAAAAAATGACACCAAAAAAAAAAAAAGACTGTTAAAATATTTTAGTTTGTGTTTGCTTTTGGAAAGAACATCTGGCTTAAATGTAAAAGATGTAGATAAGGTTAAACATGATCTGTTTCATAATCATATTGTCTACATGTTTTGATGTACTTTGTCCAGGTCAGTTGGAGATTGAGAAAGCAGAATGTCTCAGACCGTTATACCCATGACCTCTTCAACAATCGTCATCCAGCTGCAGCCAGCAACACAAACAGCTCCTGTTACGACGCTGAACAATGCTCCTGCTTCTGTTTATGTACAACAGGTGGAGGGAGCTTCACTTCTTCAAGGAATTCAGGCATTTCTGAAAGGACACCCGAAAGCACTTGGGGTGAGACATATCTCATAAAAACTTTTCTGTGTGTATATCTGATGTACTTACACTTTCTGTGTTTTTGTCTCTCACAGACGGTGCAGATCATGATTGGTCTGCTGACTATCCTGTTAGGCATCGTGTCTTCAGTTTATGCAGAAGCCATCTATGTCTATATTGGTCTTCCTTACTGGGGATCTGTCATCGTAAGAAACTATTTTACATTTAACTGTTCTCTCTTTTATAATACAAGCTGCATATTCAAATCCAAGCTTTAATTTTGTCTTTTCTCTCTTTTATTAGTACATCATCGCAGGCTCACTATGTATTGCTGCAAAAAACAAAATTAATTCACCCTCCAGTCTGTGTTTGGTATGTCCTACGCACTATTCTACGGGTGGGGATACACTCAGTTTGTGATTATGGGCAGGCTCTGGTTATGGTATGACAAGTAGACACTCAAGCCATCAAGGTGGTCTCTTCTCACAAAAGAGAGTCCAGGTTCTACAGCCGGTACTTCATCTCTCCAAAGATAGATGGAAGGTTGTTTCCCATTTTAGATCTGCCTCAGTCCAATTTCTCAGTCATGTGACTGAAGTTCAGAATGCGGTTAATCAAACAAGTCAGATCAAGTTTAATGACTTTTGGCCTGCTGTACACGAGACCCCTATAGTGGTTAGCGTGATTTCACCAAGCACAAGATGTTCCTGGATCAACATCCTTGTGGATTCTGGAACAACATTCCAATTGTCACAAGAGCAAGGCGAGGAGACGTGCGGGTTCATGTGCAGGCTGTTTATTTGTGAACACACAGCAAAACAGACAGGCTTAGGTCGTTACCGGCAGACAGGAGTAGAAGAGGCAAAGCACGAGAATGGTCAGAGTCCAGGCGAGGGTCAGTACA
>JAUCMT010000549.1:0-12025 GCA_032357475.1 Enteromius thamalakanensis
GGTTGGGGATGTAATCGTCTTCGCTGAAGTGAGCACTGCACACGCGAAAATCCTTGATACTGGATATTTTAGCTCCCACAGAATAGCAGATGGCAACCAGCCAAAGCGGTCTCATAGCTGTATCCGTAACAGGAAAACGATGGAATCTGAATGGTGATCCCGGGACACATTCTTGTGGTCACAACCAGGGAATTTACAAGTTCGCACCATTGTTCATTTTCAAGTTTTTACGTCGTTGTCATTTGAGTGTGTAAACACTATGGAACAGCGGATCGGAACGTGTGCAGTGTTGACAGCATCGAGGATTGATGGAAATGGAAGGAAAATAGTGCCGATTAAAAACGGAGGTATGAATTTTGGACTGAGTGTTTTTTTGTGATAATGGGCGAACTAACCCTTTAAAACATGTTTATATCATCTTGATGTTGATTTTATGTATCATTAATAGGGTGTATTTTGAATTGGATATTTAACAGTGTCTTATTACATTAATGTTTAGCAATTTTTTATGTTCAATATTTTATTATGTCTTTTTTAATGATTTTAATCAGGTCCATTTTTGTTGTTTTGCTTCTGAGAGTTGATCAAAATATTCATTGCTTTAAGTTATTGTTGCAGTATTATGCATGTTTTGTATGGGTCTTTATGCAAGTTACGTGACTTTGATTTAGCTAATGACTTAAATCAGCTGGGTAAAATGATGTAGACATCCAAAAATGTGCTGTACTGGGGACGCTCAAGGAACGGTTTGGAAAGCCCTGGCCTATATATTATTTTGACATTTACAATTCATTTTATTGGATTAAAGTGATTCATGCCCTTGCCTCTAAAAATGCTTTTGGCTTCTGCTCAGATGTAGATCATTTGTTGGAGGTTTTCACCTTTAATCTTTTGCAGTTGCGTTCAAAAAGTAGAGTGCAGAGGGCACTGAAAGTGACCCTAGTAAGAGGATCTAACCTGGAGTCACTGTGGCTCTGTCTGTTACAGAACAAGGTGGAAGAGCTCAATCAACGACTGAGACAAGTTATTGATGGTAACTCCCTTCCCTACTCTTTGGACTAGTGTAGTGATGCTGAATGAGCTGCTTGATGAATAGTTAAATTTCACTGAGATTTAGCTTCAATAGTTCATAATAAAATTCCAAGAAATGCAAAAAGGACCAATTTGGTAGTATACGTACATACAACACATGTTGATAATGACCACAGCTGTCAAACAACATGATGTAAGTATTGATAGTTTGACTTGTGTGCTATTGTCTTTTGGAGTTTTGCAGTATGTGAAATGTGACCTGAAAATTGTTCACTAATAATTACAGTGCTTTAATCCAAAATTACCTACATTGCATTCAAGTATGCAATGGCTTTGCTACAGACAGACTCTGCAGTCTGCTAACTGTCCACCAGAGCTCAAATGATGTCTAAAATTCTATTTTGGAGCACCAATCTTCAGTTTTATTGTGTAGAAAAGATCAGGGCATTGCATATTTTTTTCATTTTATGTTACATAGAAAAAATTTAATTCCACGCTGGTAAATAATTTTTATTGTAGGTTGAACCAACTCTTCCCTGGCTTGTTCAGCAACAAAATAAAAATCTGTTTTCATTTACCTACCCTCATTTGGTTCCAGATGTAGTAATATTATGAACCCCCCCCCTCCCTTCCCACCTTTTTAGACAACAGAAATCTTCCCTATGGTCGGCCAGCAGTCATGTTCCGCACAAAGTACTACATCCTTCATCATAGTGATTACATTAGTGGCTACAGTGAAGCTTTGTCCATGCCTCTTTGGACGTCTTATACTGTATCTAAACAGGTCTGTTTTTAGTTTACAAAACAAATTAAATAAATAAACTGTTGACTGTTATATTAAAGTCTAATCCTGACTGTGTGGATGTTCTGTTGCAGGTAGATTTCACCCCTCTGACTGAGGCTCTGTGTAACTGTGTTCGGCGTGATATCAGGGTTCCTTCAGCCTACAGTCAGTCCTGCTCAAATTACCGCGCAGACAAACAGATCTCCTACAGCTTCCTCTATCCACCTCGTGAGGTTTCCTACTCTCTCTATACTGTGAAGCCTAGGCTCAGCAGTTTCAAAGTTAGGCTGGTTCCAGGAGCCAACTGGACAGAACTAGTATATCACTGGGATTAATCTGTTGATCAAGTTTATTGGACCCAAATTAAAAAATTAAAGTATAAAATAAATTATATTAAAGAATAAAAAGAAAATAAATTAAAAGTTACTTTTCAAGGGGACCTAATAAGCAAAATATACATTTTTAAAAAATTTTTATTCAATCACCCTATACAGTAAAAATCCACTTCCACTCCTTTTTCCCCATAGATCAACAAACTATATTTACAAATGAGTCATTTATGTCTACAACCATATGTGTCTGTCCCAAATCACATTGGCGAAGGTACCAACTGCGACTGGTGATGGAATGTTTCCCATTAGTTTTTGTCCCCCCCTGTGAGATGTAAAAAATCTGTCATGTTTATGTGTGGACCAAACCACTGTTTCTTGAAGTGACATTCTCCACACGGAGGTGCTGTCATCATGCAAAGGATCACAGGGCCCGCAGTGTTCATCAGTCATAACCTTGGAAACCTTCATTCCAAAGGGCTTTTTGAAGTGGCCAGTTTGAGCACTTCAGGTTGAAACGGCCTTTCAATTTGGCCAAAATTGTTTTCTCTATGAAGTGCCTTTAGGAGGGCGATATATACCGTTTGGTGACAGCCCTCATCTGGAAAGGGGGTGGAGAGAAGCAGCTCAATTTCACTTAAAGATAAACACACAAAATAGCACACTTTGGATTATATCCAAAAAGCAACATTTATGGCATAGTATAATAAATTAGCTGTGAGAGTTAAAACTAGGACACCTGGGACAGATATTACCTTAAATATTACCCAAATTAAGTCACCTTTAAGATGAAAAACAAACAGAAAAATCTCAATGGATAGCACTGTTCAAGAAGAAATATATATATTTTTCTAGATTGGGTCAAAGCATTGTTTTTAGTAAACAAAATTGTCTGCAAATTGTAAAATATGAACACAATGCTTTATAATTGAATGTTTCTCTAATTTCTTTCATGATCTTCTAAATTATAGAGTTGTCCTCCTCTCAGGAACTGAAATATGATGCCATTCTCATTACCAACACTGTTCCAATGTACCCAGCATTCAAACGTAAGTGCCTGTTAAATAAATTATATTTATATTTGTGTTTATGACTTTACAACCATCCTACCATGTCATAAATATACCACTGCCTAAATTATAGTGGATAGCCATATTGATGCCAAGAAGAAATATTGCTAACATTTTCACTTAAACTTCTAATTTCTCATCTGCTCACTGATCTGTATACAAAGATATTAATTCTGGAACATATCCCACTCAGCAAAATGAGGTTCTGCTCACAAATTATAGCCTTGATCAGGGATCTCCAAACCTGTTCCTGGAGAGCTACCATTCTACAAACTTAAGTTCCAACCTGTCCTGCCTATAATTAGGTGTGTTTGATTGGGGTTGGAGCTGAAATCTGCAGTACGGTAAATCTCTGTCTTGATTGGGAGCAGTTAAATCAAGGGTGAGGAACGTTGATCCTGGAGGGCCGTTGTGCCTGCAGAGTTTAGCTCCAACCCTAATCAAACACACCTGAACCAGCAAATTGAGGTCTTCAGTATGCAGGTAGGCATTTTTTTCCTCAGGGTTGGAGCTAAACTCTGAAGAAAAGTGGCCCTCTAGGATCAACATTCCCCATCCCTGAGTTAAATGATCGTAATTACACCATACAATGTATGATTTTAGGGGTGTTAATCAGGCTAAACATTAGTCGTAAAATAGTCAAGTGTGTGGTGAGCCTTGGCAAAGTTCTAATGGCACCTAGGAACCCCTACAACAAAAAGTTATAAAACTACTTCAGATGTGCGTGTGTCTTTGTGTGTGTACACTCACACTTGTAGGTGGATTTATTTGTACATCTGTCTGTGATTTGAAAGCAGTATATGTGTGTGTGGCCTGTGGCAGAACTTTGAAAACAGGCCACAGTATGAGAGCCACTTCTGTTTCAGGAAATGTACACACACGTTGTATCCCCTCATAGGAAATGAGACACCCAAACAAAAATACTTGCACAAATTTACACAGAAAACATCATTTAGATGTAAATAATATTTCCATTATACTGTTCAAATTAAGTCTTCACATGGAATCTGCCTCACTGGAAACTGTAAAGTCTAAATAGTCCGTTTGGCAGCAGAGGTGAATTTAGAAGGGTCAGTTTTGCTGGGTCTGTTTTAGATTAGCTTTGCTGACAGTTAACTGAGCTGCCACCCACATAGCGACATAACCCTTTCAATTGTTTATATACTTTTTTTGTGTTTTATCCTTTCTTAGTACCCTGTAAAAAGTGGAAGCCTGCAGTTGTTACATTAAAGAACTATTTTGTCCTGATTTAACTTGTAAAAGAATTGCTGTTATAAATTAACCTTTTTAGGTTGATTTAGCTACATTCATATTATTGGGTGCTCCTTTCAGGACAGCCTTGATCACCCCACCCCCAGAAGTCTTCCATTTCTCTCAGATCCCCACTCAGAGATATCTAAATTCTGGGGGAAACAGTATTTATTCTAATTGCCTGATTGCTGAGGCTCATAGACAAGATAAGAAGTCTAGTGTTGCTAACTGCACCCATGGGCGTAGCACCAAATTCTCACCAGCAGTGGCCATTGGCCCTCGTAAGCTTGAGGTTTACAACTACCTACGACACCATTTAATACATCAATCAACTGATGCATTTACCCAAAATATTAGCATTTACATTAGATAACATTTATTGTCATCTTAAAATCATATTTAAAGGAAAATAAAATTTTGCTCCTCAGGGGCCCTCTCCCCACTTGGGGCTCTGGTAATTTAGTCCCACTTTTACCCAACTATGACGCCCCTGACTGCACCTTTCTTCACTCTAGGAATAGGCGATGGAAGGCTAACACTACAATGCTAACAGAACAG
This sequence comes from Enteromius thamalakanensis, assembly GCA_032357475.1. NCBI lineage: Eukaryota > Metazoa > Chordata > Actinopteri > Cypriniformes > Cyprinidae > Enteromius > Enteromius thamalakanensis. The sequence goes on from JAUCMT010000549.1 coordinate 5,025, forward strand.
AAAAAAGGATCTCAGGGACAGGCTAGATAAGATATGTGGTGTTCGCCAGCATCCCAAGGCTGGCACTTCTTAATAATTATTTTCCCAACCTCTCCTTTTCCCCCTTCTAGTGTTATGGCTCTGATTCTTGATTAAGTATATTTTAAGTGTTTGCTCTTTTGTGAATTATTTACTGATGGTCCGGCTCTCCCTCATGTGAGCTTCTGAATCTTAACACAATGGTTTGCTAGCCATCATGGTTTAATTCCAGCTAAATACAGAAATCTGATCCTAGCTGTGTTTTAGCTTGCAGTGAGTGAGCCCTTTGCAGGGAGCCTCAGCTATCTGAAGATTCCTTCTTTATGTTGCAAGTAGACATTCCACTACTGGTGATTCTAGCAGGTTTCAGTTGATCCACTTTCTGGTAACCCTTCCCAAGGTATATGTGGATTGCTATGTGCTAGCTCAGTGATTGGTCCTTTTGCTTTTTGAGCCCATGTCTAGACAGTGCTATTCCTGGCAAAAAAGGGGCAACAGTGGCTTGGCTCCTTTTTAAAGAAAGGTTAGGAATATATCAGTCGCATCCTTGGTGCTATCTCACTTGGTGAAAAGGAATCGAGGGATCGAGAAGCTGTGCCCCCTTCGTTTTATTTTTGATATTTTATTTGTATGGCACCTTTACAAAAACCTAAATTCACTTTACAAAATAATACAAGTAATTGGCAAACAAAATACACCAAACAATCAGAGGGGACATTTAGACAAAAAAAGTGTTGACAACATATGCAATCAAATGATGAAGTTTGATTATTTAGAGAACTAAGTGAATAGATGAGTTTGAAGTTGAAACTTAAATTTCTGGAGAGAGGAGGCAGCACAAAACTAAAAAGAGTTGAATACATTTGGCCACAGGAAGTGAAGTTGGTGAAGGATGTGATTGAAATGCGCAGATGTTTTAGGGCCTGAGCAGCAGAGTTTTGTACAATTTAAAGATGATTAATAACTTTGGCAGGTAAACCAGTGTATAATGAGTTACAGTAATCCAATCTGGAGGTTCTAAAAGCATGTATAATAGCTTCAGCATCTCCAAAATTAAGTGAAGGACTTTAACGAACAATATTTCTCAGCTGGTAAAAGCAGGATTTAACAATCTGACCAATATGTGAATCAAAGATTAGTGTAATCAAACAAAACCCCCAAATTTTACAGTTTTTAAAGGGGCCTAATCTGGACACAATCAATAAAAAAAGAAAATGTCATAAGCTCTGATTTAGGGTCAACCAGCAGGATTTCAGTTTTATCTGCATTAAGTTGTAAAAAAGTTATCTGACATCCAGGTTTTATGTTCTTAAAGATGGGAAACAATAAAAAGGCGTTGGAAAACTGAGCTTGGTTGAGCAGGATTGACTTGTATCGCGTTCCTCTCGAAATGCGTTATTTGCAAAACTTTCACTTATTGATACTGATATAATTTTAATATACTAACAACCATAGTGAATGAAGTTAATACAACTTAAGAAGTTTGTGGATGGATTATATTTACATAAAAAAAAAGGCTCCACCCTCCGGACAAGTAACTTTTGAGCGACTGTTTTACTTGCTGACAGAATTTGTCTCGTCAGTTCAGATCATGCTGACAGCATTCACCAAATTGTCTGTTAGAGGACACAGCATCTCATTCCCTCTTGGGGAACCCAAGATGTTTCCCTATGCAGAAACTAGTCTGACACCCTATTTAAAGTTTAAATGTTTCAAAGGAAGTAAAGCACACATCTTGTAATAATGACAATTTTTAATTTTAACAGTTCATATTTCTATCTCCATCGCTCTCTTGTTTGGTTGTTTCAGGTGTGTGGGAATTTTTTCAGAAATCACTTGTGAGACGTTATGCTAGTGAAAGAAATGGTGTGAATGTGGTTGTTGGACCCATCTTCGACTATGACTACAATGGTCTTAGAGATTCAGCAGAGACAATCAAACAGTAAGTTATCTTTACAGTATTATCTTGACTTCTTGCTTATAAATTAGTTCTTTTAACTACATCAGCATTTGACCGGTCTTTTGGTTTATATTAATGTGAATGATTCTATATGCAGCATCAGTATTTTTGCTGTTTCTGGCAATTCTGTATTCACAAACAGTGAGTAGAGAGTGTCTGTGCACCTAAGATGGTGTGTGTGATAAATGCATGGATATCTCAAGAGTTATCTGATCCATGACGTTTACACAGTTCTAAAAAGTGGTACAAGTATATAATCCTTCAGTCTGGGTTTGTAACTCTTTCTTTGTTTACAGGTATGTCAGTGGCTCTGTGCAAATCCCAAGTCATTACTACATTGTGATTACTAGTTGTCTGAATTACACACAGACAGTTGACTCCTGTGCTGGTCCTCTCAGTGTTTTCTCTTACATCCTTCCACATCGATCAGATAATGAAGAAAGCTGTAATGTAAGTTCCTCTTCTCTTCTCTTCTCTTCTCTTTTCTTCTCTTCTCTTCTCTTCTCTTCTCTTCTCTTCTCTTCTCTTCTCTTCTCTTCTCTTCTCTTCTCTTCTCTTCTCTTGATGACCACAACAATTATAGAAAATATATATTGTAAACTGAATATTATCTGTCTGAAAGTGCAACTGTTACAGTTGATAATAATTCAGTTGTCAGAAACAATTATGTAATAAAATAATTTACCAATCCCACCTGCCCACAGGTTACATCCATGTCAACAATAATTTTTGTTGTCTCTTGTTGTAGTAGCAATTCACAAATGTGTCACATAGAAAATTGAATGAAATTGCCCTGTACATCCTTTAATAAAGAAACTGAATAGTTTGAGGTAAAATTGTGCAGGTTTACTGTAAAATAACAGGCAACAACTGCTTTGTCAGGTTTTTAACATACTTCTCCTTCCAGAGTTCAGAAGACGAGACAAAGTGGGTTGAGGAACTGATGAAGACACACACAGCACGTATACGAGATGTGGAGTTACTTACAGGACTCGACTTTTATCGCCGCACCAGCAGGTGCTATGAGGAGATTCTGTCTTTAAAAACTTACTTACACACATATGAGAGTGAGATCTAAACTACTGCATCCCAGCGTTAGCATTCACTACATAATAACTGTCAGGTTGCAGAAGTAAGGTGTATATTTTTCTACAAACTATCATATTTATTGTTCTTTTATTGCCAATCCTAATGCTTTTTTATTCTTCTTCTTCTTTTTTTATTTTTTATTTTTCTTCTTTTTTTTATCTTCTTTTATAACCATGACCTATATGCATGAGCAATTTAGAATTTTGCAATAATGCCTAATGAATGTTTTGACCTGTTTGGTATGCTGAATATAACAAAATTAAAAGATATCTGTACTGTAAACTGTAATCAATCCTGTTCTGTTGTAACATCTGTGAGGTGTTTTGTTTGTTTTTCATTCCATTAAATCGTTTAATTAAGTTCTTCTGCTCATTTTAAAGAGAATAACATGAACACATAGAGAATAGCATGAACAGACATCAAGTGACAATAGCTGCTTTAACACTGTAATACCTGTATTACCATAAAATGCCGTAAAGTTACCAGAACGATTTTACTGGTAAATACAAAAATGCGCTATTAACACAGGCAACAACATTTCTGTGGTAAGGCTGGCCACACACTAGATGATTTTAAAACTTAAACTGATTTTAAACCTTATAATTCTCTGAATGCACACAGAAGATTTAACCAGACACGCAAAATAAAATTTTAACTTAAGAAAAACAAATGGACAACTAATGAACTTGCTTGAGTGAACTAAGTATGTGTATTTTGTCTCATCTTGTTGTCACACCCCTAGTATCGATAAGCAGTGATATAACTCTATAATTGTCCAAAAGCCCCAGATCATGATCTATGCGTGACTGTAGGCAAGACACAGTTTTCTTGATATGCCTTACCAGAATTGGGCAAGTTACATCCAAATTGTACTACATAATATATTACTAGTTACTGTCAAAAGCAATTACTTACATTACAATATTACTGTCTTTGATTTGTAATGCGTTACACTACTTAGGCGTACTTTTCAATTACTTTCATTAAATAACTACAGATGTATGCCGAGCCAGTGCTTATTGCAGCTAAATCATTAAACCACTTACAGCTGTGAAAGAGTATGTTTTTTATTTAGGGTCCAATAATACTAGAGATGAGGAGTCGACTCCAAAAGAGTCGATTCCTCGACTCTCACTAATGGCCATTAAAAAAATAGAGGTGGTGGCCGTTACACCTCGGGTGTGCATTATTTTTCTAATAATTTAACGGCCCGGAGTCGATTATTCCGCTTATACTACGGTTGCCACACCTCAAGACATTAATCAGATGATATATTTCAGGGGATTCATTCGGTTTTTCTACTTATATCGCTATTGTGAGTAGGATTATTTCTTCCGCGTATCCAACGACTCTTTTGCTAGTTTCAAACGTCATTTTAAAGCTGGCAATGGAGGCTTGAGCTGTTGATAGCAGACTAATGCAGTTAATAATGAAGTAGCGAGAGAGACAGAGACACAGAGAAAGAGAGAGAGAGATTGTATGAATTAGGCTACCTCTGTGTCCCTGAAGCATCATCTCTAAACTGTAAGTCTGCTTTAACCGCTGATATTACCTCGCTAGTGAGAAATGTCATGCCTTTAAGTTGCTGCACTAACTGATAAAATCGTCAGGGCAGTGCTGACAACACTTTTTGTGTGAGTGTGTAACCGTAGTGTGCGTAGTTAATACGCGAAGTGATATGGAACTGTAATGTGGTCAAGAGAGCTGCCTGGAACTACGTTCGCTGTGCGTTTCTCTGAAAATAATTGCACACCTCAGAACATTCGTCAGCCAATCAGATTTAAGCATTCAACGGCCCCGGAGTATAACTCTGGGTAACCAGTAGGAGGTTGATTAACCTTCCTCTTCTCAGGTGTTTTGGAACCGACATACATGGTATGCGGGTTTGGGGTAAATCAACCCAGAGGTTATGATTTACCAAATGGTAAGTTAACCAAGCTTTCTGCAATACCCCCCTGATCGTAGTTTAAGTTGGTGCAACAAGTAGAGATAAAGATGGACGTTCCAAAGTAGGGCTTGCCTTTCATATTCATTTTTGTCTTTCTATCAGCAATGTTTATAGCAAAACATATTACTTTCAGCTTGTATTTCAGCATTGCTGATGAGGTTAGGTTATTTTAACAAATAGTTTGCTCTGTAAATTAATTTCAACAGCATTAATTTGAAGGGAGCCTAAACTTTTGACTGAATTTACACATGCATTTTAGGTGTTCATGCTCTGTCCACTTCTTTGAATGAGTGCTGTAGGGTATTCTTCAACCGCTCAGGCAAGCTAGGACCCTTGTTTTAAAACCAGTTAGGGCTAGAAATGCATCTTAATATTTACAAGTAAACAGAGAACCACTTTATATAACATATAACTCAAAAGTCAACAGATCATTGACAGACTGTCTGTTTAAATCTGTTTAATATAGAATTTGATTGGTTTAAATAAAAATAGCTAGCTTGTTTTGTTTTGGTCTATTCCTGAGATCATAAAGTGTGACCCCTATGAAGATGAAATGCGTTCCTCCCAGTGAAGATTTTCTGGCGAACCCTGAGAGCGCTTAATGATTTGGAACTTCGGAAAACATGCGTACTGTAAATAGAAAATAAAACAACAATAGAAAACCGAATATACATCAACTTGACAAAACATGTGTACAGCACAACCAAATAAAGAAACTTAAAAAATAAAGAAAATTCTTCATTTGTTTGTGTTGTGAGCATTTGCAGCATCTGCTGTCAAACTGATGAACGTGTTTGTCTTGATTTACTGATTTTTTTTTTCCTATTTACATGTGTTTTCTAAAGTTCCAGATCGTTCAACACTCTTGACCACTGTACAAAACTTTAAATGAATGATATATTTAGAGTTAGTGATATTAAATATGAATATTTAACAATAAAAAAAAAATGTTTTTAAAGCATGATTTCACTGTAAGAGTGTCGTTGCGGCTCAAGCCTGACTAACCTGTCTAGGTGACGCTGGTCCACGATTTCCACCGAGGGGGACCCACCCCCGGACCGGATGGTGGCCTAGATGTGTTCGCTCTACCCCTTCTCATATGGAGATTGTTTATTTTGTTTATTAAAGACACTCTTTCATTTGAATCCTCGACTCCTGCGCTCCTCCTTCATCTACTATCACCGTGAAACATAACAGATTGATCGACCAAGACAGAACCATGAAGTGGGCAGAAGATAAACTGTCTGAGCTCTATCAGGGAGAGAAGCCATTGGAGCAGTACATCAGGGTACATTGTACATAGTTTTGAGCATATTTCATCTGGTGAGTTGCAGGGAATCTGCTATTAATCTTTTCGTTTGGATGGGATTTAATGACAAGTTATTTAAGTTAATTCTTCCTGAAGAGTTTCTAAATTTAGTCCTTGATTTTTTGTTGATTATGCTAGTCAGAGTCCCATCCAAGAGAAAAAAGATGCTGCAACTCACCACAAGCCAACCTCCATGTGTCCTCCATGTCCTCCAATTAAAATCGGTTACAAAGTTTATTGAACTTAAAACAAGCATTAATTTTAATTTTGCATTGCTCATCATTTTTGAGTATACATTGCTACTGAAGTGATATTTTTAAGTATATACGGAGTCTACGTCAGGACGTAAGCTACGTCTGACTGATGCTAATTGAAAATAATATAACCAAGATTGCAGACACTCGTGTGAGTCTGGACACACGAGGGGAGATTAATTACAACTGTCCACTAAGGAGGACATTTTATAAATGCTCACTTATCATGGAAAAACATTCATACATTAGATCAGCGTTTCTTAAAGTGTGGGGCGCGCCCCTCTAGTGGGGAATAGAGATGTGACAAGTGGGGCGCGAACATTTTACATCAGATATATAATTTTTGATTTAACCTTTTGAGTGGTACAGTCCCACATATGGGGTTTTTCGTTCCGTGCCCCTGGGAGTAAGGTCCCACATACG
>JAUCMT010000550.1:0-12023 GCA_032357475.1 Enteromius thamalakanensis
CTCTTCTCTTCTCTTCTCTTCTCTTCTCTTCTCTTCTCTTCTCTTCTCTTCTCTTCTCTTCTCTTCTCTTCTATTTCAACTGTGCAGAGCTAGTATTGTTCAGAGAAAGATCATCTCATTCCAGGATGAAGGCTCACTTACAAGGCGGATGTGTGAGAAGGGTAAGTCTTTTACAGTTTTTCTTAGTCGCTTTGGTGCATTTCTCACAACAGTACTTACATTTGCACAACAGTTAATGCATTTCTCAAAACAATTAGTCGTTTGTTCATATCATAGTAGCATTTTCTCATTCCTTCCAACAAATTGCAAATGCTTTTGGACATGCATCAACTGCCAAATCTGACTTTTTTGCATTGTAAAAAATTTACAGAGTAAGCTGTCATAATGAAAACATGACAAAGCCATTTGACTCTCTTGTTCATCAACAATGGTGTCAGCACTTTTCATCATGACACCTACACTGTCATTGACATGAATACTTGCTTTTGAGGAATGAGGTTGTCAACTCGATTTTGCAGTTCGTACTAATTGTTCGAGAGAAACGCATTAACTGTTGTGCAAATTTAAATAGTGGTGTGAGAAATGCACAAAAGCGACTAAGAAAACCTGTATTACTACCAGCTAGATGCTTTGGCACATTACAAACAGCACTTCTACAAGATGTTATTTCAGTCTATGGTGCACTTTTTTCTCTTTTCTCTCTTCCGATTTTATAAACCTGTTCTTTTTGAGCGCTGGATGTATCAGCAATCACAGCAATCCATTTTGCATAGATAGAAAGACAGAAAGACAGAAAGACAGACAGATAGATAGATAGATAGATAGATAGATAGATAGATAGATAGATAGATAGATAGATAGATAGATAGATAGATAGATAGAAATACAAACATGTGGATATGAATATTTGTAATAATCCAGCCTCCCTCCCCTGTCCTTTAGAGTCACTTTATGGAGAAACCACAGACAAACCCCTGCTGGACTGCTGTGCCTGTGGAACGGCCAAATACAGAGTCACCTTCTATGGGAACTGGTCAGAGAAATTGCACCCAAAAGACTACCCAAGTAAGACACTATGTCCTCAATGACATGTGAAGAGTGTAATTTTTTCAATGTTAAAATAGTTTCTCCTATCCAAGTTTACTGTTCAGACACATGGAGAAGTAAGCCATTTAAAGTTTGCAGCAAAACACAAATGATGCCACAAGTCATAGGGGTTGCTGAATAGAGCTTTTTACTGAGACTGTGTTTCATATAAATACAGTAATTGGCTAAAAAGTTTGTCTTAGAAACATTTCAATGTGGTGTTTCTACTCTCTAAAGCTTTGGTTACATTCTAACAAAAGTTAGCACAAAAAAGAAAATTCTGTCATCATTTACTCACCCATTTTTCAAAATATTGTCCTTTGTGTTCGGCAGAACACAGAAATTCATAAAGGTTTGGATCTACTTGAGGGTGAGTAAATGATCACTGAATTTTTATTTTGGGTAAACTATTCCTTAATGCAAATTGTGAATGTTTCTTTAATCTATAAAAAATGTTGTACATATTCCAACTGACATTAGATCAAATATCAAATATCTGCAATCATTTCCTCATTATTTTCCTTTAGCGCCTGTCCTCACTTCTTGTCTTTTGTGGCTGGTGTGGATAACCTTGAGAGTGTCTCATTGGGAGTAAATTAAGCCTGGGGATTAGAGTCACTCTCCACTTGAGCTTCTGCAGCTCAGATCAATACTCTGATTAGAATGTACTCTGGGAGCTAGATGAACCTGATAAAGAAAGTGTGGTGACCTAATTTATGGGCTTAGGAAAACAGTGAAAGACAAACGAGTAAACAGACACACACACTCGTACAGTAGATAAACATATGGGATTTTTGATTATCACGTGTGCAAAAAACATTCCCACATACTGCATTTATGTAAGAAAAACACAAGCATGCTGCTGTGCTGTGGACATCTGGAATATATGCAGTCATTATGATCTCAATTTGATGTATTTGCATAAATTACTGCATAAACACAACAACATTAATTAATCACAGCCAAAAGCACATTATAATTTATTCTAGTTTCATTTAATGATTGAAGTGCATCAGTCAGATTTTTTACTTTGTTTCTCAAATGAGTAAAAAAAAAAAGATAAACATATCATGTCTGTGGTGCTAATGGTGGAATTAAAGTTCAATACTTAAAGTAAATGATTTTAATATGCTTTTCCTTGGAAAGCAGTGCTAATGATCGTGAATGACCCTTGCTTGTATAGCAGAGCTAATTAATCGTTGTGATTCAGGTAATGGTGGTAATATGACAATGTTGTCTTTGTTAATCAAGAACTTTTTAAAAGCATAATTTGCATAGAAATTAGGCATGTTTGTACTGAAAAGAATGCCAGCGAGTGACTAGAATGCAAGTGGATAGTGAAGAAGACACAGGTATTATTGTAAATATCACCAACCATTTTAAGGTTTGGCAAATTGGTGACAAATCTGAACAAATTGGCCACTTTTGTTTGTGGACTGATTACAGTATAACTATTACTTAAATATTAACTACTATTAAAGGCAGGGTAAGTGATTTCTGGAAGCAAATGTTAATATTTAATATCACCAAAACAAACACGCCCCCTACATTAAATTTTGATAGCTTTACCCCACACATACGTGGCCTATGCAACCCAGGCTGCGATTAGTTCTGTAAAACAAAGCATAACCAGTGTTACACTGTGTAAGCGGGACACAAGTGGCACGACAAAAGTCACTATAATCAGTGATGTTGTCTACACCAGACATGAGCGGCGCAACAATTATCCAACAGAAAACGGCTGTCGTATTCCATTTATGACTTGGTGATACAAATTTCAAATGAGTTTCAATGGTCGCTTTATCTTGTCCATTGTAGGCAGGTGTGGCGATATTTACACAGGTCCAACTTCTTGAACACAGTGTCCTACAGTACTACACTGAACACACTCTCCTCTACATCACTAGTAGACATGCCACTTACTGCTGATTGGCTACAAACTTGTTTTGGTACTCGCCCCCGATAAATCGCTTACCCTGCCTGAAAAATTGCTTACCCTCCCTTTAACTGTGACTTTTGCCTCAATAAACTCAAAATTTGCTGCTTATGAACAGTTAAGTTCAGCATTTATTTGGATTGCATGATGAGAATAAAACATAAATATGTACTTTATAAGTGCTAATAAACATTGAGTATGCTATTATTATGCATGCTAATAATCAATTAGCAAATAACCCATTAATCTAACTGCCAACTTGGCAAAAGAAGATTGTATTTAAAAAGCATGAATGAAATTGAATTCGTATGAATTTTTCCAAAAACAAATCAATTGTCAGTTGAGAGTGTGTGACTGTTTACACTTATCATCTTCATAAAGCTTCATTTCAGGATCTTGTCAACCCAGTAGATCAAGGACATTCCCACCCTCCCCATCCACAGGGAAAGACCAGGACATTATAAAGTTAAAAGAGAAGCGAAGTAATTTCATAACTTTTTTATAGATAGGATGTGTAATTTGTAAAAGTCTTTGTAGTGTTCTGAGAAAAACTGTCTATCATTTTTTCTCAATAATCTAACTCCATTATCTAATACAATATTCCTATGAAGTGAAGAATTTGTTTGTGGTAAGGTTGAACTTGCCATTTAAGGGCTGGGCTAAGGGGACAAATCGAGGACACACTCAAAAAAGCCCTGGATAGAGCTATTTCAGTTTTTGGCCGGCCCCTGCGGGAGAACCCCATTTTGTGGGAGGTGGAAACCATTTATGTGATATATTTTGAAGGTATCATGGAATGCAGACAGGACACAAAGATCCACTAAAGCTTCACACTGCTCATGCACAATGGAGGGATGCTTCCTCTCTGTGAGAAAAGCAGGGTTATTCTTTTCCTTGTAGTTTTATCAAAAAAGCAAGATTTTAGCTTGCGTGATTACTGTAGCACAGTGTTGTAATAAAAAAAAAAATAAAAAAAAGATCTGCTCGATAGCTCTTTTGTGCAGGCGACACAAGTTTTATTCCAGCTTGTTCCTGGTTCCATACAATCTATTCTCACTATAATTTTGTGTCAGTACCTGTTTTGTTAATAAATATGTCAAATTATTTCTTATTTTTCTTTTCCATAGAAAAAAGCTTTTTAAGCAATCATTTGTAGGTAACTGAATTAACCTGCTATTGATCGGAATTTACCTATCTAGCTGTATATTAGGGCTGCACGATTAGGACAAAAATCATAATTGTCGATTATTCGATTGAAATTAAAATTGTAATTGTAATTGCATCTATTAATTACTATAACACAATACACAATTTACAATGAATGAAGTTTATACCATTGTTATCTATCTATCTACAACTACAAATACAGTGTTTAAAGTGTCTACTACAATGCTATTCCATATTTTATATGAAACTGATACAGGATAATTAAACACATTTCCTATTCATTTGCTGTATCTCTCTCCCTCTCTGTGCCAATTTTGACTGATGCTTGTCAGTGGTTGACTTCACACACAGTACAAAGAGTTCTTTGCAAAACAGTAATATAAACCCCATCCCATGAGATTTTAGGAGTGTTTTATACATAAATTATTCATTTGGAGAAAATATGAGATTAATATTTATGCGGCAGCATGTTCCTGAAATTTCAATAATAATTCTGCATAGTTTTTTGCCCTTTTGAACAGTTTTATTAGCAGTCACATAGTGAAAATAGTAGGAGTGTGAATTGTCACTGATTACGATTATCATGTCTATTTGTTAAATCCGTTATCATGATGTATCACATTTTTTTAATTAGAATTTAATTAATAAGAATTCAAATTAGACCTAAATACAGCTTCAAAACATAGAATCAAATATACTGTAATAAAGGAGTAAAAAATACAATTACAAGTGACAAAAAAAATCACTGTATCTGGGAGTGCCTAAGTATCTAAAGTTTACAGACAATCATTGTTTTCACTGTTTTCCTTTGTTAACCAGCATTATTACCATTTGATTCTTACAGATGATAGACACTGGCAACTTTAATAGACTGCTTTCACAGTAATGCACAAAATCTATTTCCACATAGCCTATCAGATGTTTTGTCCTGTTATAAAAACATAACTGGCTGTTTACATCAATTTTGTATCATAAAAGCAGATGTCTTTGCATTTAACTGCTCCGCCAGCTTTAAGACATTTTGACACCCCTAGTAAATAGAGGTTAAAGAAACAATATACATAATTTTTCTTTTAACTGGACATTGGGGGCATTACAATTAGCTTCCTAGCTCCCTAGGTTGTGAAATGGTAGGCTATACAGTATCCACTGCTTAGGACCTGTCTAGGAATGTATGCTGCATTATATGCAAGTAAAAAAATAAATAAATAAAAAAAATTTAAATATATATATATAGATTTGACTTTAAGGTATCTTTATTACAAAAACATTCAAAACAAATTAATTACATTGTGTACCAAAAATAAATAAATATATTGTAAACGCTGGTGCTAGAGAGCATGACAAGACGAGTAGTGAAAACAAGCCCCAGAGGGTGGATTTATTTATACAAACAATGGTGAGTCAGCGGTGAGTCCAGTGGTGAGTCAGTGATGATCGTGTGCTCCGTCCTTTTCCCCTTTTGTGAGATCGCGGTGAGAGGTGCTCCGGTGCTGTGAGTGCTCTCCCGGGCTTCTCGGTCACGGCGAATTGTCTAGGAGGTAAGGAAACACATGGTAAGTCACATATAAGTCTTTTGGAGTCGTAGCTCACTTCCGTAGCGGCTGAGTTGCGTCTTTTATATCCATCCGGCCGTGACCGATTGGCCCAGGTTGACGAGTTCCAGGTGCCGGTCATTTGTTGCCAGGGCGACGCTGATTCATGGTCAGTAATCAGTACAAACTTACGACCCAATAAGTATTACCTTAGCTCCAGGACTGCCCACTTGACGGCAAGGGCCTCCTTCTACACGGCGGAGTAGTTCTTTTCAGCTGGTGCTAGCTTACGGCTGATGTAGATGACCCGATGGTCCTCTCCTTGATGGACCTGGGAGAGGACAGCTCTGAGTCCCGAATCGGAGGCATCGGTCTGCCCCAGGAAGGGGCTGTTAAAGTCGAGGGCACATAGCACTGGTTCGGTGGTGAATGCCTTCTTTATCTCCCGGAATGCCTCCTCTGTCTTCTCCGTCCAGTGAATTGTCTCCAGGAGCCCCTTCCTGGTCAGGTCTGAAAGGGGGGCAGCTAAAGAGGAGAAGCTGGAAATGAAGCAGCGATAATACCCCGCCAACCCCAAGAATGCACGTACCTGGATCTTCGTGGCGGGTCGAAGAGCCTCTTGTATGGCCCGAACCTTGGCCTCCTGTGGTATTACCATCCCAACTCCTACAGTGAAGCCCAGGTACTTGGTCCTGGCCCCCTACCCAGCGCTTTAGCAGGTTGACGTGATATATCTGCTCCGTCTGTCGACGTCCTGGCTGTCGTACTCGTTAATTTACAGTTCCAATCTTTTCCACCACTGTATATGGGCCTTGCCACTGTGCCAGGAACTTACAAGCAACGTTGGGGACCAGGACCATCACTCTATCCCCCGGCTGGAACTCCCGGGGTTGGGCCGCCCTGTTGTAGCAGTGTTGCTGGGCCTGTTGTGCTTTGACCATGTGTTCCCGGACTGGTCCCAGTCCTTATGGTCCTCGGATACCACCCTCCTGAGCATCTGCTTCAGGGTCTTATTGAAGCGTTCGACAGGGCCGTCTGTCTGGGGATGGTATACCGATGTCCTCAGCTGTTTGACTTGCAGCAGCCGGCAGAGGTCAGCCATTAGCCGGGACATAAATGGCGTCCCCTGGTCGGTCGCCGTTCTTTGGCTATCGCCTGGGAGGTGGCTTTTCGGAAAGCGGAAAGCGCTCCTGGGCAATCACCCGGTGCATAGCACAGCCTGCCCTCCAGGTTTTCATGGTTGGAGGAGGAGGATCTGTTGGCATTGGCTCGTCCCGGGGACTCAGAGTAGGGCTGAACGATATATCGTTATCGTATCTATATCTGGATATAAACTTTTAAGATATTACTATCGAAAAAAGCAACAATATAGACCAGAGATGCCCAAACTAGGGCCCGCGGGCCAAAGTTGGCCCGTGGTAATCTTTGATTTGGCCCACCATACCATTCAAGAAGAGATGAGACAGAGACAGAGAAAAGGAGGGAGGGGGATGCCCTCGACAAAAATCGTCATTTATAATTTGACATAACATTTTTATTATTTTTTTTTTAACTACAAAAGAGTAAACTAAAATTAAATGTTGAATTAAATTTTAATTAATTAGATTTTATTTCTACATCGGCGATTCAAGGTGCAGCACCGCGTGCTTTGCGGCACTCAACGTCAATTAACGTCAACAAATTAACAAACGCAGTAATGGAGAAATCAAGGCGGTGGCACACAGACAAGAGGAATTTTAAAAAAGTTTGGCAAGATGAGTTTTTATTCACTGAAGTCAACTCAAAGGCAGTATGTCTAGTTTGCAAGCAGTCGGTTGCTGTTTTAAAAGAGTACAATATCCGTCGTCATTATGAAACGAAACATAATGCAGCTTTCTCAAAGTACAGCGGCGAGGCGCGAAAACAGAAGGCTAGCGAACTGCTTGCTAAACTTCGATCCGAACAGAGCGCGCTGCTACGTCCTTCATCAGCACAAGAAAGCGCCACACGGGCCAGTTATCAGATTTCTGCTCTAATTGCAAAAAGTGGAAGAGCTTTCGCTACTGGAGAGTTCGTCAAGGAATGTCTTTCAGTGGCTGCAGAAGCAGTTTGTCCTTCTCAGGTACGAATGTTTTCACAAATTAGCCTGTCAAGAAATACTGTTACCCGACGCATAGAGGAAATGGCTCAAGACATCGGCGAGCAAATCAAGACAAAGGCAAGAGTGTTCTCTGCCTATTCAATAGCCTGCGACGAGAGCACCGACATATCCGATTCCGCACAGCTGTTGGTATTTTTACGTGGAGTAAATGAAACTTTTGAAGTGACACAAGAGCTGGCTGGCATTGAGACCCTTTCTGGTACTACTAAAGGAGAAGATCTCTTTTTTGCTGTTGAGAGAGTGTTGAAAAGAAATGAATTAAAGTGGGAGAAAATGGTTGGCATCACAACTGATGGAGCGCCGGCAATGGTAGGGAGGAAATCTGGCCTTGCTACTTTTGTGTCTCAGAAAGTACAAGCATGTGGAGGAAAAGTTGTTAAGTACCACTGCATTTTACATCAAGAACAACTATGCGCTAAATCTCTCGGGCTTGTGGATGTAATGCGTGACGTCGTCAAAATTGTAAACAATATACGCTCGAAGGCGCTTTCTCACCGACAGTTCAAGGCACTGATGGATGAGATGGATGCACAATATGGTGATGTGTTGTACCACCAGGAAGTCAGATGGCTCAGCCGTGGAAAAGTTCTAAGGAGATTTTTTGATCTGCGTGATGAGATCAGAGCTTTTCAGGAAAGCAAGGATGGGAATATTCAAGTGCCCACTGATAAGAAATGGCTCTCTGACCTGGCTTTCCTTGTGGATGTAACAGAGATGCTCAATGTTTTGAACGTTCAGCTCCAGGGAAAGGACCAGATTATCACCCAGCTTTTTGATCACGTCAGAGCCTTCAAACAAAAACTACTGCTGCTCAGAAAACATCTCTCAGCAGGTAACTAAAATTTAGTTATAATATTCAGGATAATTTGTGTGCAATTATAATATTATTAATTATATTTAGAATTATATGTGGAGTTTGCATTTATATTCGGTCACGTCAGCATTTGTATTTTTGTTGTACATCAAGCTGATAAAATTTGCTTAAAATTAGCTTGTTTCTTACGTAAATTGTCATGAAATAATTTTCCTCGGTTATTTATTCTATTTTATCTCCCTCTGTTATACATGCCTTCTTTACTCATTTCACTCCCTGTTTCACTTCCAGTCTCACACTGTTCTTTCTGTTTCTTACCCCACATGCAGGAAATCTAACCCATTTTCCCTGTCTTGGAAAGGTAGACATGGTGAAAGAGAAGGTCCACGAGTATGATGCTGTTCTCAGCAACCTTATCCAGGAGTTTGACAGTCGCTTTGAGGACTTCAGACACAGCACTGCTGACTTTGAGTTGTTTGCTCAACCCTTCACCATCAGTGTGGATGCAGTCAGAGATGATCTTCAGATGGAACTAATTGAGCTTCAGTGCGATTCAGAACTGAAACACAAGTTCACATCCCTTCCCTTGACTTCTGCAAATGTGTACCTGCAAACAGGTACCCAAAGATGTGCAAGCAGGCACAAGTGATGCTTGTTTCTGTTTGGCAGTAACTACCTCTGCGAGCAGACTTTCAGTCTGATGAACTTGAACAAGAGTAAACTCAGAAGCAGACTAACTGACTCTCACCTACATAATATCTTGTCTTTGTAAGTCAACTACAGCCCAATTTTGAAAAACCTCTGAAAAATAAGGACCAGCTTTATATCTCTCATTAGGTCACTGACATTGCAACCACATGGTTTTATTATTGCTTACAGCTTGACTAGTGGATTTGGCATTATACTGTATTGTACATTGAACACTTGGAAATTTGTTTTTATTGTAATAAGTTCATTAAAATGAAAAACTTTACTAATAAAACTGCATTAGTTAATCAGATTACAGTTGTTTTGTATTTATTTTAAATATTATGAAATGAATAAGGGGAACCCATAGCAACTTTAATGTAATACAGTTTGAAATATGATGCAAAATTTACTGTTGGCCCACAAATACCAAAATACAGCCATGCTTTTGTGCTATTTCTAACTCATTTAATAAATAGGCTTTCAAATAACTGAAATCTGTAAGTTGTTCATACTTTTCCTTTGAAAGTAATGTGCTGTGTTTTTTATATGTACAACTGTCTAGTAATACATTTTTTCCCATTCTTATTATTTTTATTTTTATTAATATTATTTTATATTTAGGTTTATTGTCCTTATTTAGATCTATAAAATAAACTAGTTTTGTTCTTAAAGATGTTGTTTTATATTATTACTTTGAAAACC
The DNA here is from genome assembly GCA_032357475.1 of Enteromius thamalakanensis. NCBI lineage: Eukaryota > Metazoa > Chordata > Actinopteri > Cypriniformes > Cyprinidae > Enteromius > Enteromius thamalakanensis. Next base: position 10,071 of record JAUCMT010000550.1, read on the forward strand.
TAAAGCGTTTATCTCTAGAATATGATTTTTTTTATATAGGCCTATTTTGTATGCAAAATTCCGTATAGACTACCAAAAATGTCGATTGTGTGTCTTCCACTTTTTTTGTAGAATTGAATTCTCTTATTTCATTTCTGTAGGTGCAAACCACAAAAAAGCACAACAGTTTAGATGCTTAAAACTTAGTAATGTTCATTATATATATATACGTTTTATTTTAATTAATTGTTGTTGTTTTTTTAAATCTGGGAATACTGAATACTGGTCAGAGTACATCAGAATTAAACTAAATTGCGTAACAAGAAATTTGAATTAGGGATTAAAAGCAATATTTTCATTAAAACATCAATTACAATGTCTTTTGCATTTAAACTTTATTATTGCAATAGTACTGAAAGATTATGTGTATTCCCTAGACGGAATCAACATCTAATGTATTACATTGCATCTGCACCCCATTATTCAACATTTGGTCTGTAAAGGTGTGAACCAAATGGCCATACAATGCCTGTGTATTGTGAGGCCTCAAGTAGGAGGTCCTGACAGTGTCTCCAGCTATAAGATCTGGTCACACAAACCTCACTCTGGGTTAAGATACAGAAGACAGCTTTGCTACACCACTTTCAGAATAAAACTCTTTTCCCCTGGACTTTGATCAAGCTTTCTTATTTTATGTATTAGAGAAATCTAATACACATGGCGAGCCACTAAAACTATACAGAGAAATCTAACAGTGGTCCTCTGAATGTTTTCAAACAGTCAATGGTGGGCCATGAGTCACAAAAGGTTGAGAATCTGTGATCTAGATGACAGTGTGCTGCTGGTTCAAGGCCGGATGGTTAGGAGGAAGGTCAGCTGAATTTGTGTCGGACACAGGCTGAAGAGGGTCCAGTTTGTTCCCTCGTCGTCCACAGCGGCCGACCATTCTTCTTGTGTTTTGCAGGATAAAAAAAAAATCTAGTTATTACTTTCTTTCTTTACATTTACCTAAAAATCAAATCAAATCAACTACTTCAGAGAAAGGAATTAAAAATATAATCAACAGCAAACATATCAATATTTTCATAATTATAGCGCACGTGGCAAAATACTCTTTATGTTCAATTCCCTGCCACCATTTCTTTAAGACAACCTATCTACGGTGGCCGAGAAGTGCAAAACAACATTACAAAGTGTGAAACACTTTTACAAAGCTCAAGACAAATTTACATGTTGGAAATAATTTTTACCCATCATAAAACACAATTACATTGAGAAAACACTTTTACCAAGAACGAAACAAATTTACATTTAAGAAAACAAATTAACAAGAGGCAAAACACTTTTAAGTAAGGGAATGTACCACACACCGGAAGTGATGCGGTGAAATGTGTTGTTATTGGTGAGCGCGGTAGATTCGTGTTGTGGTTGTGAACTAAATGGCGTAAATAAAGTTTATGTTGACCAAACATGGAATACGGCTGAGAGATGTTTTGTAGCAAACACATGACACAGCTTAACGCGGGTTTTCTTTACGTGTGGTCGGTGTTTTGAGTTATTAAAGGACGCGGACCAGGCGGAAACACAGGATGTCTTTTTCAGCTGGACAGTGCTAAGCAAAGTAAGTTTTTATTTAGAGTTTTTTAGTTTGTCAAAATGCTAGCCCTCTGAGGCCATATGAGTAAAAATCAGTAATGTTATGGTAATGGCCAGTTTTTGAGCGGCTTATAACTTTCTGTTTTATAACTCTGTCCATTTCAGCAGAACAACCATGCCCATGAGTACAGAAGCTCGAAATCAAATGAACAGCAGCAAAAGGAAGATTTAAGCCTAAAGAAAGAAAACACCTCCAATTTTGCAATGCTGTACATGTATTTGTGTGTATATTTAACCTATGTATACATTAGTTCTATATCTTTGTTACTGTACTAGATAAATGTAGGATTGAAAGGCAAGTGTTGCACACTTGTACAC
>JAUCMT010000551.1:0-12011 GCA_032357475.1 Enteromius thamalakanensis
ATTGTTATTGACCAATTGCCTGAACTGAATAACCTGTCTCTGCCTTTTGTTTTTAATAAACTTCTGCAAATGGATCCGCACTTTGTGTCAGCATCCTTGTTACACATCACATCAAATAAATGTCACTCCCTGATATTTTTGTGATGTAAATGTCATAATCTATTAAAACTGATTATTTTACACAATTCCCTTAATTTGTTTTTACCAAAGTTTACCTAAAGTAATCATGTTTTGTTATAGTATAATCATGGTTAATTTTCATAAGGAATATTTTAATATTTTATATACTTTTATATATTTAATGACTTGTTCTTGTGAAAATGATTAGGCTAACACACCACATAATTATGTGCATTATAAGGCACTTCAGTGGATATTTAATGTTACTTATGTATAGTCTATGTTAAAATTCTTTTTAATATATCAATAAAAAGTGTGACTTTTACTGTAGTCTTTATCATTTTATTAAATTAAGCAAAATAAAAAGACAAAAAAATTTACTTTCAGAAGTCTTCACATTTAGGCTTACAGTAAATGATGTCTTGCCTAAAAACTTGGATAACAAAAAGTGTTGGGAAACCAACCTCTGGCCATTTCTTTGGGTCGTATTTGGTCAGTCACAGATAGCATACGGACAGTCCGACCCACTACGACTCTTTAGTTTGTGACATACAGTGTTCCGTTGAATGGCAGAAATGATTTTATGTACACTGCGCTGGGTCAACACGATGCTTTTCCAATGAAACGCCGACTCCGCCCACACAGCTATGACGCGATATCAACCAAGTCAATTGCTGCAGGTGTTATGCTAAACAGAGTGTGGTGCTTTGGCCGCTGTGTATGTTTCTAATCTTTTTCCGCTTTTATTTATAATGTTGTTTTTGTAATTATTATCATTTTTAGCTATTTGTCATGTATGAATTATACAGAGATATTCTTTTAATAAAATATGGTGGGGTATTTTTCTTACCGTCATTGTGAATTGTATCATGTTAAATGGTATCTGTGCATTGCGGGTGCATGTAATGATTCACAAGTACACTTGCGCGCACGTGCAAAAGTAAAAAGAAAAACATATAATACACTGGTGTTCGCTAAGTAAGACGGGGCCCTAGACGACCGCCTGTATTGCCTGTTGGATGGGCCGGCACTGCTGGCAGCAGATAAAGTCTTAATTGTTGGTGATTTTAATATCCATGTTGATGAAGAAAAAGATGTGTTAGGATCTGCTTTCTTAGATATTCTGAACTCTATTTGGTTAGACAGCATGTATCAGGATCTACTCACTGTCGAAATCATACTCTAGATTTAGTACTGTCACATGGAATTGATGTTAATGGTGTTGAGGTCCTGAAGCAAAGCAATGGTATTTTAGATCATTATCTAGTCTTGTGTAAACTCCATATAGATAAACCTGTAAATTGTGCTCCTTGTTACAAATATGGTAGTATGGTAACCATCACTTCTACCCCAAAAGACTCTTTTGCAAATAATCTTCCTGATTTATCTCAATTCTTGAGCATGTCTAATAGCGCAGAAAATCTTAATGATGCAACAGAAACCATACACTTTCCAGCACTTTAGATACATTTGCTCCTTTGCGCTTAAGAAAGGTAAAAGAAAACAGTTTGACTCTGTGGTATAATGAGCACAAGCTAGAGGTGTTTCATTTAGCCTGGCAGTAAAATATGCTAACTTACAGAAAAGCATTAAAAAGGGCTAGATCAGATTACTTTTGGTCTCTATTAGAGGAAAACAAACATAACCCTCGGTATCTATTCAATATAGTGACTAAATTAATATAAAATGAAGCATCAACAGGTACTGATCTTCCGCAAGGTCACAGCAGTAATGATTTTATGCAATATTTTACTTCCAAGAAAAAAATAGAAACTGTGCAGCTGTCAGCAACAGTATCCAGTCCGGTGCAATGTAGATCCCCTGTGTCACAGTCTTGCCCTTTTTTGCTGCAGAGTTCCTCAAATCTTACCCTGGAGGTCCGATGCACTGCAGAGTTAAGCTCCAACCCTGATAAAACTCACCTACCTTTGTTTTCTAATGATCCTTAAGACACTGATTAACATGCTCAGGTGTGTTTGATTCGGGTTAGATCCAAACTCTGCATTGGATCAGACCTCCATGGTAAGATTTGAGGAACTGGACTGGACTCTGACCATTCTTGTGCCTTGCCTTCACTATCCCTGTCTGCCGGATATTACCTGAAGGCTGTCTGTTTTGCTCTGTTTTTGTAATAAAATAGCTTTTGCATATGATCCTGCACGTCTCCTTGCTCCCTGATCGTAACACCCAAAGGATAAATTCCATTCGTTCTCTACCATAGGAGAGGAAGAACTGTATAAACCTGCTAAGTCATCTAAGGCAACAACATGTATGTTAGACCCTATTCCATCTAAACTATTAAAAGAGATGCTTCCAGAAGTCATGAATCCTCTTTTTCTATCATTAACTCATCATTTTCATTAGGATATGTACACAAAGCCTTTAAACTGGCTGTTATTAAGCCTCTCGTTAAAAAAACGCACAACTTGACCCCAAAGATTTATCTAATTATAGACCTATCGCAAAACTCCCTTTTGCTGTCAAAGATACTAGAAATGGTAGTATCCTTCTTAGAGAAAAATGGTATCTATGAAGATTTCCAGTCAGGATTTAGATCGTATCATAGTACTGAGTGCTCTAATTAGAGTTACTAATGGCCTGCTTCTATCATCTGATCGTGGTTGTACCTCATTATTAGTGTTTGTTGGATTTCAGCGCTGCGTTTGACACTATTGACCACAACATTCCCTTGAATAGACTAGAAAACTATGTTGGCATTAGTGGAAATGCCTTAGCATGGTTCAAATCATACTTATCTTATTACCCTTGGGAGATATTATCAGAGACATGGTGTTAGCTTTCACTGTTATGCTGATTATACTCAACTCTATATTTTTTCTTTAGCCAGGTGAAACACACCAAATTGAGAAACTAAAGGAACACATAGCTGATATAAAAAAAATTGGATGTCAAGTAACTTCTTACTGGTAAATTCTGACAAAACAGAGGTATTAATTATCGGAAATAAAAAACACATAGGTAATAATTTAGAAGACTGTCTAACAATTGATGGGTGCTCTGTCAGTTTTCTTCATCAGTTAGGAACCTAGGTGTACTGTTTAATAGCAATCTTTCATTTGAAAGCCATGTTTCAATTATCTGTAAAACTGCATTTTTCCATCTTAAGAACATATCTAAATTGCGTCCTATGCTCTCAACCTCAAATGCAGAAATGTTAATTCATGCGTTTATGACCTCGAGGTTAGATTATTGTAATGCTTTACTGGGTGGTTGTTCTGCACGCTTGATAAATAGACTACAGTTGGTTCAAAATGCAGCAGCTAGAGTCCTTACTAGAACCAGGAAGTATGAGCATATTAACTCGGTTCTGTCAACACTGCACTGGCTGCCTATCAAACATCATGTATCAAATGACCAGAGTTTTGAGAACGCAGTAGACGCAGAGGACTTTAATGTGAAAAGAGCTCACTCAAGTAACGAGGAGCTTAACCATTCAGCGCTTTATAAGTAATTAACAAGATTTTAAAATATTTGAATTTCATAAGCCAACTTTTAGAATGTATTTATGCGGGTCACATAATTCAGTTAGGTTGTTAGAAAATTGTTCTAGAATTTTGTTTCTTGAGATCATTTTAACAAAACAGAGTGAAGGCAGCAGTGTAAGAAGTGTGAGACCTGATGGCTGAACAGACAAAACTGGACTTCTTTCTGGAGCAGACCAAAGACATAAAACTGATCAATGGCCATCTTGGACGCCTCTCTGCCTGGGGAATGGTAACCGACTGACCACTCAGGAGACTTAAAGACACTCAGGGGTTGTTCTGCTGAACCTCACAGCGGCCTTCACAGCCCCACAAATCACGACCAGCTCATAAACAATGAATCGCAAATCCTAATCTAAGCAACCTTGGACAGATAACGGTCACAGAAAATTAGAGACATCTGGCCTAGAGAACAAAAATAAATTAATTCTCATGTAAACAGAGCCTCTGATTTATTTAATGTGTAACGGACGCGCAGAAGATGTGGAATCTCTCTGTAGAAACGGGCATTCGATATCTTTAATCAGGAAGAAGTTATAAAACTTCATAAAAGTTTATACCCCAGCTTTGAGACATGCCTTTACGTTCCTTGGTGTCACATGAATGCTTAATGTATTCACCACAAGGGACCACTCAGGGTGAAGACCCTACTTACAGCATCTGACTGATTGGCTGTTCCTCCCTCAAGGGCAGGACAGAACTCCACATGTTAAAACAGGATGCATGCGAAACATCTGTGTGCTTGGACCATGTGCAAAGATGTGAAGAAAACTTGGTGATCTTTCTCCACAAGAAAGATCACCTTTCATCCAACGCATCAAGAAAGAAGGAACAGCAAACCCAGAGAAGAACTCAAGAAGTGAAACTCAGCCGTGCACCCGCTCTGTTTCTCTCTCTCACAGACCTCATTAGAAAAGCTCATCCTTCTACTGCCAAAATCCAAAGAACCACCAACGGCATATAACTTCTACGAACTGCGTGCAAGGACGTCGGAAAGCCAATCAGAGTGCCAAATTTTGGCAGACAAACTCGTCATCTGACCAGCTCAAAGCGGTAACACAAGTTTACTTTGGTTGCTGAACAGTGCAACTAAACTTAAAGAAAGCTAAACCTCTGCTTATAATTTCCCTCTGGTTGGGTTCTAGAATTAGTAGCAACATTTTGGACATTACTAAAGCCCTCATCTTTACATATTTAGACAGCGTGTGTGAGAATGTGTGTGTGTGTTTAGGTAATCCTATGTTTAGTGTTTGTACAGTAGATTAGTTGACAATAAAAGTGTATTCTCATTAATAAGAAACATCTGCTCTGTGTATTGTGTTTTGGAAAGGTAAAATATTGCTAAGATCCGAGCTAGCTACCCTGCTCTTAGAACTAAAACACTAAACTTTTGTTTTGATTCGCTGATCACGAGTCAAGCAAACTTGTTTAAAAAATATGCTTATTGTACTTAACGCTGGACATATTGGTCAATAGTGTATTTCATTTCAACGGCTAAAGGAAGCTTTTGGACAACTGCAGTTTATGGATCGCTTCAGAGCTAGCCTATCAGCCCGTCCTCGCGCTTTGCGGGGAAGTTTGGAGGTGTATGTGCTAGAGATCAGTAGGCTGGTGGACGAGGCTTTTGCTGAATACGGTGATAGAGCTCAGAGAGAAGAAAAATTTTGTTGTTTCCTGGCTGGTTTGGATCCTGTGCTCAGAGCTAAATGCCCTGAACAAGGAGCTACAGATTTGGAGCAGGCTGTGATAATTGCAGTCTGTGTGAGAATAGTGGATTCTCCCTAACAACTGGATGAGTCCCCTATTTCTGAATCAGAGAGCTGCACTGTATGCTATGCTGTGTGCATTTAATGACATCTTCAGCTCCTCTAAACAACATGTTGGCAAATCTAAGTTGGTGAAACACCACATAAGAACTGGTGAGGAGGCCCCCATCAAACTGTGTGCACATCGTACATCCCCTGAAAAATGGTCTGAAATAGACAGACAGGTGGATGATTTGCTAGCGGATGGTGTGATCAAGGAAAGCTGTAGTCCCAAGTGTGGCACATGGTTTTTTTGTGTGGACTACAGACGTCTGAACAGTGTGACTGTTAAAGACTCTCATCCAATGCCTCGTGTCGATGACAGACTGGACTTTTCTAATGGATACTGGCAGGTGGAAGTCGTGGAGAAGGATTGAGAAAAGGCAGCTTTTACAATGGGACAGGACCTATATCAGTGGAGATCTATGCCGATGGGCCTTTCCAATGACCTGACTACTTTTCAATGTTTGATGGAGCTGGTCCTCAAAGGTTTTATTGTAAATCAAAATATCATCAAGGTGTATCATGCAGATGTGCCATGGAAGCCCTTTGAGGACCAGCTCCATCAAACATGGAAAAGTAGCCAAGCCTTAAAGCACAAGTCAAGCCTTAAAGAGGTGTTTTTAAGAATCCAGTCTGTAGGTTTGAAACCGAACCCATGAAAGTGCCACCTCGCCAGGGATCATGTAGTCTTTCTGCGCCATGTAGTTTCTTGTAAGGGTCTTCAGCCCAACCCCAAGAAAACTGAGGTTCCGGTTCCTCATTCTCCTTTGGAGGTGAGAGCCTTTGTGAGACTGTGCTCTTATTATAGACGTTTCGTCAAAGACTTTTCTAAGCTTGCTGCGCCGCTGAACCAACTTGTTGGTAAAAATGTGCCTTTTATGTGGAATGCTACATGTAATCAATCATTTAATCACCTGAAAAATGTGTTGTCATCTGAGCTTGTCATGATATTGCCTGAATTCAGTGTGCCATTTAAAATCTACACTGATGCCTCCAACTTGGCTGTTGGCGCAGTTCTCACACAGGACAGAGATGGACGTGAACACATGTTGGCATATGCCAGTGGAGCATTAAATTCTATACAGAAATGCTGGTCTTCTTTTGATTGTGAGATGTGGACTATTGTGTGGGCAGTAAGAGTGTTCAAGCACTACATTGGACTTGCCTCATTATCGATTATAACTGACCATTGTCCTCTCTAAGCTCTTCGATGGATGTCAATTGTTGATGACCCAACAGGGCTTGATCCATTGAATCAGGTTATTGTTCACAAGGATGGACAACATCACAAAAACGCAGATGCCCTTTCTCACCGCCCCAAAAAAGACACTTGACACAGATGTGGTGGAGGGGAAAGTTAAAAGAGCATGCAAAATGCAAGTAAATATGGTGAGTTCTAATCAGACGGACATTACACAGTCCTCTAAAGTCAAAGATTCTTCTGGAAACACGACTGCAAATTCACTTGAAAATTCTGAGATTATGTCTCCCATCCATTTATTGTCTCACAGTTTATCTGACATCAGGGCTAGGCAAGCTGCTGACCCTGACATTAAAACTGCATTGGGCTGATTAGCACGTACCCAAAGACCGCCCAGGAGAAAAATACAAGGGGTTTCTCTGTGTTTACGGAAGCTTTGGACTGAATTCAACCATCTGTCTATCATTGATGGACTGTTCTGCCCCTCAGTTTCTTGCCCCTTAACATGTAATCCTGTAATCCAAATAGTTGTCCCATTTGCACTCATTTCTGACATACTTTTGCAGTTGCATGGAGCACCAGTTTCTGTGGGATTGGGCAAGGACATTTTTTTACTTGCCTTTTATGTACAGGGACATCAAGGACTGGTGTGAGCAGTGTGAGGCATGTCAGACAAGGAGCAGTCCTTTTTCCAGCCTAATGTGCGCCGATGGGTGGATCTCAGTCGGTACGCCATTTAAAAGGATTGCTATGGACATTTCGAACTGCCTGTGACTTCAAAAGAAAATCGATATGTGTTGGTTGTTGAAGACTATTTCACTAGGTTTTTCAATTTGTATCCTCTGCCTAATCAGTCAGCACAGACTGTAGCACACCTTCTTTTCGAGGACTATGTTCTGCTTCATCGTGTTTTCAGAGACTTTGCATTCAGACCAGTGTCGTCAGTTTGAGGCTGAGGTGGTTCAGACCCTCTGGCGTCTTCTATCCATTAAAAAGAGTCACACCACGCCCTACCATCCTTAGTCAGATGGCATGATCGAACATTTTAACTGGACTCCACTCTGATCAACTGGCTAAGACACTGTTGACTTATGGTGGAGAATGGGACGATTATGTGAAGTATGTGGCATTCCCTTATAACAACTCATTCTAGCACTCGCTTCACACCTTTCTTCTTAACCCATGGTCGGGAAGCACGTGTTCCCACTGATGTACTGTTGCCCACTCGTTCTCTTGACTCTCAGATGTCAGTATTGCATGCTGAATTTGTTTCTTCATTGCTGACAAAATTGAATTCTGCCTTCAGTGGTGCGCGGATGCACAGTGAGGCGGCACACGACCATCAAAAACCGTACCATGATGTTGGCTTGCATCACCAGCCTTATAAGGTAGGTGCCATGGTGTGGCTCCACAACCCAGTGGAGAGCCGCATGAAGCTGGCACCCCACTGGAAGGAACCTTATGAGATTCTGCAAGTCATGGACTCATGTGGTGAAGTGAGACTGACGGGGACGTTTATTTTGTGAGGGGGGATCTGTTAATATGTAACAGACTTAATTTAATCTTATTATATTGTGCTAAAGTTAGATACACAGGCACTCGTTGTATGCATATGTGTGTGTGTAATGCATTTATCCCCTTGGGGCTTGCCGTAGATGGGCAATGCACATGCGCACTTCCAGCTCTGGAGTGTTTTGAGTTATGTTTTGGAGTTCAGCGGTATGTATGGTGGAGAATGAAATGTTAGAAAGGATCCATAGGCTTAAGTTTTTATTGTTTTCCTAGCATTAAGTGTTTTAGGAGAACCTGGCACAAGCGCTCTGTCACACTTCTCTTTACTTTCCGGCTTGTACATATTTAAACAATGAAAAAGGCTGGTATTAAAAGCACTTTCTCGATCTGTTTGTCTCTTTAAGATGAATTCCTTAATATATTCCCCAATTGTAAGTCACTTTGGATAAAAGTATCTGCAAAATGACTAAATGTAACGTTGACAGAATTCTGGGATAGATAATACCACAAAAAGCCAAATGTCAACCATCTCTTTTCAGAGCATTAGTCTGCTTAATATTTTTACTTTGCATTTTATATTACATTTATTTTCCCCCAACAGACATTCTACTGACTATAAGTATCTTTAATAATAATTAAAGTAATTGATTTGCTGATTTGGTTCACAACTGGATGCACAGTGGTGAGTTGAAACCTTGCCACCTGAAAGTAAAACTGTAAGTATTGATTAGTTTACAGATTTAACTCATCAAACACATTCTGCTTGTAAATATTAATTTACAGCCAATTAAATCAAGGGTAATAACATGTACTTCCTTTAAAGGAAAGATACCGCATTAGTGAAACAGAAATCTCTTTGGGCTACATACAAAAAAAGACCCTTTTTTTCCTGTCTTTTTTTTACATCCTTTATTGACTTTAAAGGTTACTTTGGCAATAAAAGTAAAGGCCAGTGCCTTTCTCAAGAGCACCCTGAATAAACTCTGAAATGGGGATTGTACAAAGTGAAATAGGTTTTTGGTTCCTCTCCTTCACGTACACAGTGAGTGGCTGGTCTGATCCATATCTGAAGTAATGACCCCCTCGTTTCTCTCGGCACCTACCCCCCAGGAAGGTCCTGCTATTGTGCCAGTGTGTTATTGACTCGTCTAAGAAAATCAGCAAACACAGAGTAATTGGTGGAGCTGGAGGTTCCCCTCAAGCGCCCTCCTCCTTTGACAAGCCAAAGATAAATAAAAGAGGAGGAAAGTGATGAGAGGGGCCTGGAGCCACACCAGATGAGGAAAAGCAACAAAGGCGGGCAATGACACACATATCAATGCAGCCCCTGCAAGGTAAACAATGACTACTAATTATGAGCTGAAGTTTTAATTAAGATGAGGCTATACTAATTACAGCCCTGACAGCGATGATTGAGTCTGAGATCCCATGTTCTGATTAGTCAGAACTGTCGGAAACCCTTACTGCTTGGGCTGGAGACGATGATAAAATTACCTGCCCTTTCTCAGCAGGAGCGCCGCTCATCATCCTCAGCTTCAAGCTCCTGCCGGTGCGCTGAAAATGACACAAGTGAACTGTGGACAGACAAAATGACGTGGAGCTGATCTGTGGCATGGCACTTCATCGTGTTCTTAATCTTAATCAGAAATATCCACTGCGTAAGGAAAGACAAAAGTAAATAAAGGTTAAGGCTGGAATATGTTTAATTAATCGAGTCAGAACCAGAACATATTATAATTTTAAAATTAATATACCTATACCCCTTTTAAGAATTCTGATGTCCACATGGGATGAATATGAATGATTTCAGGGTATTATCTGGCCCAGTAAGTACACGATGAAAGGGAAATTGGTTACCTCTCAGGGAGTCAGAATGCAAAGTTTTTATTAGTCTGCTGTGAAGTAAATATTTGTTGACAAGTTACCAGCTGCTACAGTGAGTAATTTTTTTTTTTTTTTTTTTAAGATATGCCATATCTTCAGGTTTGAAAAAATCACAGTGCACTGTACATTTGAAAAAAATTCATCATTTTGTCTAAGGGTTATAGCAGCAAGTAAACAAGACGTCTTCAAGCCATTGATTTCTGTATGATTCAGACTCCATTCCTGGGCTGCATCCTTCATCAGGCACCAGGTCTCGACTGATGCTCTGCAGGAGGAGGTCTGGGTGAATCAAATATGAGTTGCAGCCATGCAAGACTTGGGCAGCGCAATTAGCTTGGCTTGGGCTGGCATTCTTCATCCCACGAGGGAGACAATATTCATGATTCCAGGTTTTTACAGGGAGACCAGATATGCCCCTGGATGAGCTGTAACTGTTGCCATAGAGCCTGGCTTGGGACCCTGGATGTGGGAGATTTACATGTACAGTACCTTTACTCATTTACCACCATTCGACAAGCAGTATACCTTTTATGTAGCCTGCTGACAACTAACATTCCAAGAAGTCACATTGCTGAGCAATTCTTTTGCATATAATTACGTCATGATATGGTTCCTGACATTCCAGTGTGGCATATAAAGTTCAGCGACCATGACGTCAAAACTAAATAATTATCTCAATAATATAACATCAATAATCAAACTAAAATCATGAGAAACCATTAGATTTTTTACAACATGTTGGTTGTTATAACTGGGGTTTTCAATTTATGAATGAAATAAGGTCCTGCTGTACAACCCATAATAAAAATGAAAAGCCTGAGTCAGTTATGCTTACTTTTTATGCTTATAATAAGTAAATGCATAAGAACATACGCAACATGTTTGCAGTCGATGCTGTACACCAACCTGGTCTCATAAAAATACGTACATCTACATGTTTACATGTCTTAATTAACTTAAACTTTAGTTAAGTGCGGAGCGGAGTGAACACACTCAGTATCTCTCATGCACTGGTGCTAGCAGAGTTCGTGCCTCATAGATGGGGTGATGCAAAAGAAAAAAAAAAATGAGCGGAGGTAGAGGAAAGAGACACGGCAGAAACAGAGAAATCCATTTCGACCCAAGTCATCCAAGGTGTGGGAGCATTGCACACTAAATAAACACAAAAAGTGTGTTAACTGCAAAATATGCAAAAGCGACATGGCATGGGAGCACCACGGCAATGAAATCATTTTAAAGTGAGGAATGTAATGTCCCTAGTCCTGGTCTTTACTCGTTATCCAGCTTGACAAGCAATTAGCATTAGCTCATTAATAACAGTAGTAAAGCAGGAGTGGTATAGTTACTTTGCACTTTGCATTGCAAGAGACACATTTTTATTCACTCGCCTTTTTTGGACCATTCATTTTTTTAAATCTGTTGTCATGTATAGCTACACTTTTCTTACTTAGTAATTTTGTCTCTTTCTAGTCCAAATATCTTAATCTTAAATCAAGATTACTAGACAAAAAAAATGGCATGAGACAATTATGCTTAAAACTTCTGTTTGAGATTATATCTCATTAGGATTATTTTTCTTACCCCATTGGCAGATAATTTAGCTTGTTTTAAGCAAACAATCACTTAATTTTTGTGTTTTTTTTTTTTCAGAAAACAAAACATAATTTCTTATACTATTTCATGTTTTTTGGATATTTGGACTATTTGGATTTTTAACTATTAAGTTACAAAAGCATTTTTTTGCAGTGTATATTCTGTGCTTTGTCCCATATACTGTAGGTCATTATTGACAAATATATTTGTGTGTGTTGTCCCTTTTCATTTAATTTTGAACAAAAAAACATAACCCTCGGTATCTATTCAATATAGTGACTAAATTAACAAAAAATAAAGCATCATCAGGTAATGATTTTCTGCAAGAACACAGCAGTAATGATTTTATGCAATATTTTACTTCCAAGATTAATACTATTAGATGTAAAA
>JAUCMT010000552.1:0-12005 GCA_032357475.1 Enteromius thamalakanensis
TATATATTTTTTTTTTTTTTACTTAGTTAAATGGTCTTGTGTTCAAATATGAACAATTATATTACATGTTTAAATTAAAGTATGATTTACAGGTGAATTTCTGATTAATAAAGGCTAATTTTATCACAGTTAGTTGCCGAATGTTATGTTATAACATTTTTAACATCCTGCAAGAATTGAATACTCGGTAGCTTACGTGTTATAGTGTTGCACTTGATGAAAAGCCTGATGCATGATTCCATCAGCGAATATGCTTTTAAATTACTTTTGCACTAAAAGTGCACTATCGGGTAGGTTTAGAGTTTGGTCAATGTCAATGTATGCCTGTATACACTGGTATGAAAATTGCACAAGCACATATTTTGAGCAAAGAGCCTGACATGTACTTGTAACATCTTTACGATAAACTAATTTACTGAATGCGCCCAAGCTTATCTCAGGCCTAAAATTATTCCTACACAGATATAAGTGCTCAGATAAAAAAAGGACAGAAACTACAGAATGCCATTAATCATGTTTCAGATAATACAGGTGGTTTCAAGAAACAAAAAAAAAAAACATACTGTACATGTTCTCAAACTAACATCATTAATGAAGGGTCGACTAAAGCACTGTGTTTTCTCTCACATACAGCCTGGGAGCACAAATAAATCCATAAATACCAAGAAAGGCCAAGATATGGGCACAACTGAGTATGTATCTAAAATGTTTTTATGGTCATTCTAAAATGCCTGAGTGAAGTCTGTATAAGCCTGTAGTCTGAAGTCTGTATTTCTGTATAATTACTGTCTTACACATTCCCAAACAGCAACATCCCCCTCCTAAAGTGATGACTGCATTTATTGTGTTATGTCTTCTATAATTTATCCTAAATCTCTTAGAGATTTTTTGTGCCAGTTTATCAGGAAGTAATGATTTTCTTCTCTTTGACTCAATGGATGGAAACAGTGTTTCAATTTCCAAATGTTTTATGTGATATTCCAGGTTTGCACAATAAAAAGACACTGTAAGTTCACTCAAAAAATTAAATTTACTCTATGTATCAATCCCCATTCAGTCTTTAACTGTTTAGGAGAAATGCAACCATCACAGTGGATTTTTGTCATTGTGTGTTACATTGAAAAAATACATCTATTCAAGTGTTCCTTTAAATTCATAGTGTGTATAACACATGTGCATAGATTCTGGCTTCACCCAAAGTTCTGCCACACCTTTACTAATAAATTAAATTACTACTTCTGCATGAAACCATATCAGTTATAGTGAAGTATCTTTAGTAACATGAATATTGAGGCAAGCATTTTCTCATCGAGTAAGAACAGGCTAGAAACTGTGGTTTATTAGTAAAAAAATATACAGTGGTACTTGAAAAAAAATATATATCTGCTGCTGATATTGCGAATAGCAGCCTAGTTAGCTCTCAGAATACTGATATTATTCAAGACATCCATCCCCTCACCCTTGCAGCTATGATTGGGTCTGATCTGAATGTGCTTATTATAAAGCAGGTGGGTGGCAGGCAATTTATTTATTTTTATTAAAGCTAACAGAACAGAATGTTTTCTTTCCTTTTTGTTATATAAAAAGTCTTATTAAAAGAGGACATTGTTTACAATCTTTACGTCATTTATTTTAGTTGCTTTTTAAATAACTTCAAACGACGCCAGAACAAAAATGTAAAGTAAAAATTATTAGCCCAATCCTTCTGCCGACATTCTCTTCCTTCTTATTTTCCTACAAATACATGATTTTGAATGTGAAGAAATGAACTCGGCTGATGATGTACAGTTAAACTTATAAGTTTATAACTACAGAGTTTGGATCCAGAGACAGTTGGCCCACAGATTTATCGACATTCCCTTCCCTCACAATTGTTGCCTGAATTATTTAGCAGAATCAGTCAGACTGGATGAGCCAGGATTAAATATGTAAATAAATGTAATACACCAGTGTCCAACAGGTGGATCATCCCAGCAGGGATTGTCACCCAGCTCCAGATGGCCAGACAGCTATACCATCCCCGTTGTCATTTTCTGTGTAACTCTGCTCAGCGATGCTGGTTGATCTTTGTCCACAGTAGCATGTTATGACACCTGTTGAGATTATCACAAATATGCTTCGGATAGCTAATCTGCCACCATGACTGCCCTCCACTGAGCTTTGAGTCATTGCCAAATAAACACAATGTAAAATTGGCTTGAAGTACGACAATCAATGTCATATCAGTCTGTTTTTTTTAAAAGGTTATAAACATTTTGGTATTGATTAAAGAATGAAGTCAGGTTGCAGTAATATCATTGTACCCAAAATTACCCAAAGAGGGTTTATCAAGAGGAGCATTTGACATTATCATGCAATTTTCCTGCTTGTACTGCCACCGTTAAGGTCTTATCATAGATGAGCATTTGGCAAACCCATATATATAGGGGCTGCAGGCTATAAAATTAAGAGGGTCAATAAATTAATGAAAGCGTTTTTATAGCTATTGTTGTACAAGTGATAATAGCAGATGGAAATATGAATAATCAAGGAATACTCAATCCACAGATCAGAGCAGAGCAGTCTAACTCTTACCTGCTTGGCATTGTAATTTGTGTTTTATTTACTATTAAAAATGTGCATTATTTAGCTGTTTTGCAACAATAGCTGTTAAATGTTCTTTTACTCTTTCATTTGTCCCGTTGTTCAAACATGTGGATTAGATTCTAATGGGTTTTACAGTATGTGCATTTGACATTTTGAAGTGTCAGCTATTAAGTAACTAAACCCAAGTGGGCAGGACCTATGGTGTGATGATGTGTAACTATTGGTCATTGGCTCGTTCTAAAGGCAGTCATATGCAAAAGTATTTGACCTTATTGCTGTTTGGTTAAATAAATGCTTAGTTTATAATGATGATTATTGTACAAACACCTCTTACTGTATATACCAAAGCAAATTTGGGTTACACTTTCTTACAACAGTCCACTTTACTTACTCTAAGTAACTTTGTAACTAATTATCATTATTTTGCAACTACATGCCTACTAACTCAGTATTCAACTCCCCTCCAATAGTTTGGAAATGCCCTAGAAATGTGGGGTTTTGGAAAATATTTGCTTGAATCCTTTTTAATTTGTGATTACTTTGATAATTAGGGACAATACAAAGTTCGAAAAGGACTTTTCGACGAGTTTATGTGCGACAAGTTTATTCATAGAAAATATTCTAAAACATTTTTGATTCATCCAAATACCCACCATTAGCAGCTACTACAGCTCTATCATTGCTGATCTTCAATGATATTGCCAAATCACTTTAATGTACAATATTTGCACCAAAAATTATAAGGATGTATGCTGATATTGTCCAAAACCATACTTTGCCAGGGGTGTTTCCAAATTTTCTGAGGGCTTTGTATACTTAGTAGTTAGTCAGTATGTTGTATGGTGAGGGTCCATCAAAATAAAGTGTTAGGAAGATATTAAGCAGATGGTCTACTAATATTTTAATGACTGCTGGTTGATATGTAGTTACAAAGTTACTTAAAGTTAGTATAATATTAAGTGGATTAACAAAATAAAAGTGTTACGCAAATTTGATTTCTCGTATCAGCCACCTTGAAATTTCTTCTAATGACAGAACTTAACTACCTCGTACATAAAAACACTAAAAACTCTATACAAACAACGATATAATGAAGCTTTAACATGGAATGCTACTCTAAATTCTGAAGAGAAGAATTGAATATACATTTTTTAATTTGTTTCAAAATGCCCTGCGAATGAATAATCTAATCACGTCTGCTGGCAGTTCCTTCATGCAAGCAGTTTTTAGATCGAATGTTTTCCAGCAAACATTTAAACACACATTACATTATAATTTGCACACATCAGTAGTCAGAAAGCAAGAGAAACGGAGAGAGAACCAAAAAATGAACAAGATTACCCCTCCATTCATTCCTATTCCAATTTATTTATTCCTCCACGTTCTTTTTTTTACAGATACAGAACCGTGTGATTTGAAAAATTTCCCGCATCTTTGAACATCCTCACCTCTCCAATAATAGAATGCATGAATCTTCCTTCGAGTGGAGTTACTAAACAACAACAACAACAACAACAGAAAAGCAGTTGATGTATTTATCCTAGTTTCTCCACTGCAGTATCACTAAGATTGTGTTTTGTATGCGCACAGACACACACCAAAGAGAAAGAAAATCCGAGTCATGATCCATAACTATATCCTAAGTCTTTAGGTGGATGTCAAGGCCTCCTCGTGTGAATAAGAAGTTAGCGGGAATTACTAATGGAAACAGATAATACATATGGTTGTGTGAAGATATTAAAGTGCCACCGTCAGAGCTGCTATCTGGTATAAACCATGACGTGTAGAGACCCCGCTGACACAAACCATACGCATAACGCCTGGTGTTCAAAGCGAGCTGCACATGTTTCTAGATCGGAATCTCATGGAATGAATGGTGGATATGCTTGACATGACAGAAGAGTACAGTCACAGACCCCTCTAACACCTGCTCACTATCACCTTCACGACAAGAAAATCAAATATATATATATATATACAGGCTTGCTGCATTTTGACATGACATGCATGGCAAGTAAACCACGGACAACTTGAAAAAAGCCCTCGGCTTCAGTCATTGTCAATTGAAATGCCGAGTTAGACTGCAGCAGCAGAGTGCAAAATGACATTTCAGCCATCTAGAGACTTTCTGCAATGTAAAGATCCTACTGGGAGAGCAAGTGATGGGACACCTTTTCTCTTTGATGCTTGTCTCGTTGTTTCTTTTTTTGTTTGCTTACTAAGGGATAGGCTTGACATTTCAATATAGGCAGACAAAGTGCCTTAGGGGGGAACAGTAACAGATAGTGAAATCAGATATTCTGCTTTATCACAAACTCAGGTGAAATTTCCTGATATTAGGGTGAATGACAAATAAGAGTGTTCAGAGTAAAAAAGAAAAGAAAATAATTTAAAAATCTAGCATTAAATGTAGGTATTTATGTTTACATTTTATTATTTCAAAAATGTAATGTTGATATGAAAAGTTATCATTAATTAAATAAAAAATTAGTTTTGTTTTGTTTTTTTTTGTATTCAGGAAAGAGGTCACACCATGGTTTACATTTTACATTCAATCAAACTAGTAAAAACTATACAATTATTATTAGTATTATTACTATTATTTCAGCTTTTATATAGTCAAACCAAAATAACCAAATAACCAAAAACAAATAAATACAAATTGTTAAACACTTCATGCACTCAACTGCAGCTTTAATTATGTAGAAAAGGGGGAGGGGCTATCATACCCTGATTATGAACAACAAAATAACCTTTATAGCCAAAATAATGTAATTCATACATATGGTTGAGTTTATAATGCATAAGTAGTGTATCATTTGGGATGCATTTATCAATTGTACAGTATGAAATAAAATATAATATAACATATGTGTCATCGTGCAGCAAGGAGAACGTCTAGGTTGGAACATAACCTAAGTTCCATATGGGAACTCGCCAGAGAGACCAATTGCCTTTGAGCTTTATACAAAAGGCCAATGAATATTGCACTCAGATGCACCTCATCTCTGTGTGAGTATATGAGGGCACGAGCGAAATGCACATACAGGTTTTCGTTGCAGAGCGTCAGTACGTAACCTAGACGTTACCCTTTCCGCGGGCTGCTCAACGATGGGCCACTGGTGTAGCATCGCGTGCCTCAGTGGGGGTCGGAGCAGGAGGTCTGGGCGCTACCGAATAGGCCGACCTAGGAGATGGGAGCATCGAGAAAGCATGCTTTGTCGACGTCTGCCACCTGTGCCAGATTCAGCCAGAGAAGTCGGCTGTGGACATCACCAGGACAAGGGCACGCGTGCCAACCTTCGGACACGCGACCGAAGTTCAAGCTCGGCCCCAGTATTCCACTCACAATGAACACATGACCCATCCACAAAAGCTGTCTTAGCGTGTTCTCGTCCCAGACATGTGAGGCGATCATCTCCGTCTACAGGTGAAGAAACTCCAGCACCCAGAAATGCACGGTCAGGTCGACATTCCGGAGAACGCTTCACCGACCGCAAATATATATATATATTTTTTCTGGATTGGCCAGGGAAGACCTTTTGCGCCAACTCCGTGCACTCAATAGGTCTTTGCTCGCTGGAATGCAACAAGTTGTCACAGCCGGCTTTGAAAAAAGCCACCAACTCGCAGGATCCGCTGACAGCTGCCCAGTAAATGCTGCCAGACGAGAGAGCAAAAGATCGCAGGAACTCTTTTCAGTAGATCAACCATCAACTTAAATACAGCCAAGGGGATCTCCAGCCCGAACGGCAAAGGCTCTGAAGCCGTACCTGCATGTGCACTGCGCTCATGCCCTCTTATACTTACACAGAGATGAGGTGCACCTGAGCCCAATCTATAGTCATTGGCCTTTTGTATAAAGCTCAAAGGCAATTGGTCTTTTTGGTGAAGTCCCATTTGTAACATCGAAGTGATTTGATGGAAAGGGTAACGTAGGAGTCACGGAGTTTGCAAACGACAATTTCTTTAATCTGAAACTCAAGAACACTGGAGACAAGGCAGACGGGTAACATAAATAACGACCGACAAGGGAGACTCAGGAGCACAGGGTAAATATACATAAGGAAATCACGGGAGAACTGAAAATGCCTGGGGAATTAATTAACACAATGAACTAGTCGGGGACAGCAACAACCAAATATGGGCAAAGGCGGACACATGGGGAGAAAAACACAGGACAACAGGTACATCAGTCAATATTTATATACTGTATATATGTATTTATTTTTTGTGCCATTATAAATGCCTTTACCGTCACTTCTGACCAATTTATTGCATCCTTTTATATATAATTTTTTGTTTGTGTCAGACAACACATCTTATGATATAAACAAAAAGGATTATATTTTATGAGCGGTGACAGGCCATGGAGAATAAAACAGATTTTCTTCAAAAAAGATTTAAACTAGGGGGTCTAAAAATCTCCTGGTCTAACCTATGTTTCCTGATACACAGTGTGAGGCAAAACAGAGACAGCAAGACATCAGTTATTCAACTTGTATTTGACAGGATGCGTTTAGAATGAATGCGGGGGGCCCAAGCTTGACTTGTTACGACTGTTGGGTCACCACGTCCGTCATGGCTGCCCTGGGGTGAGTTAATCGGTTTCTCTACACGCACTGCTGCCTGAGGTGGTGGAGCGGGAAAATACAGCCACCATTTTCTCAATGATTTCACACATGCTCTACTTTAGAATACCAGACAGCGTGAGACAATCCATATTTCCTCTATGACTAATTTCAATTATAGCAATCCACACAGACTCTGTGATCTACAGCGCACAGAGAATAGGTGTTTAATCCAGCATTGCGGCATGCAAAATATCACTCAAGTTCTTGTAATCTTGGACGTTTACCAACACTGAGCACAAACAGACATGACAAAGGATTTGATGATTGACACAAGCTGCTAAGAAAACAAATACTATGGAAGACCGGAAGCTAAATCTGAGGCATTGGCATATCCCACTAAAATCCGTTTAGGTTTTGCAGCCTGAAAAAAAAACAACAAAACTAGTCTGATCTTTACAAACCAAATCCAAATAGGATTTCAAGTACTTCTTTGTTTTAATTATTCATTCATTACTTCACTTTGTGACCTTCAGTGAATTTATCATTGGTTTTGGATGCATGACATTTTGGGGAAAAACAGATGAAGTGTAAAAATCTTTAATATGTGTTAGAATGCTTCCCTGTGAACCATAGAATATATGGCTCCTCTTGATGGCTGTCTTTCAAAGCACGATTTTAAAACCAAGAAAGATGGATAGGAATACGATAGCACATAGTGTTTGTGTTACAGCCACTATTCAAATTCAGACACATTTATGGCCACATGTCAGTTGGGAAGGCCTGATATGGCCAACAGTAGCAGAAGTTTCTGGGCAAGTCTCTCACCGTCTTATCAGGCTTGAGACTGATAAACAGCTCTTGTCAAAATGTTAGTGGTTAACGTGATTCTAGGTGGCAGATATATTAGCGAGGGAGTCTTGTGCGTGCAGGTTAAGTTGTGTTGTAGTAAGGCTGGTCATCTTGAATGGGACACTGAGGATTAATCTTCTTTATGGGGAAGCAGAACACCCGTTTAACAGGCTTCAGACTGACCCAATTGAGCAGTTGTTGGACAACACGCAAAGATATGTTGTGATCCATTAAAAGGCTTCAAATACAGAATAATTTTCAACCCCTCCACATATGGATTTTAGTACAATCTAATGTTGTTTTAACTGACTTAAATTAAAGCAATGATTCTGAAACTTAAAAATTACAGAAATGCAATGAGTAGCATTGACCAATTAACACCCAGATTTTTCCCAGACATGTTTTGCATTAAATAGAAGTACTATGATAATATTTTGTAATATTGTTTGTCATAAACAAAAATCTCAGCACAACTTTGAAGGTCGGTAAACAGAAAATTGTAACATCCCCATGTTTATGTTTAATGTATGATTAATAATGATTAATAGGTAAAACCATTTTTGGCAGCTTAAAGACAGCTTATCGTGTAGCATAATAGAGACCATTCTCTAACGTCTTTCTCATACCTGTTCTTGAGAAATTGAGGGGGGGAAAAAAGCCTGGAACATTCAAAATGACTGCCACTTCCACAACAAATGGGAGTCTGGGTCAGGATGTCGGAGAATGGGTGCTGTGCAGAATGCAGTTTTGAGCTGAGTGAATGCCTCCTGTGCAGCAGAACAAATTTTGTTCTTTGCTCATTTAAGTAGGGAGGTTAAAAAAGAAGAGATAGACTGTATCCAGCAATAATAAGTTTATAAAACTTCGCAAACCTGAGGAAACTCGTTCACGGTGACTCTAATTAATCATTAGGTGATTGAGACTGCACTGGGATCAGCTCAAGACATTGGTAGACTTTTTAGTTGCACATTGGAATAAGTTATTATACTACACTATAACAATGCAGTGCTTAATATAAGACTAAAATGAATACAAATATGTAAGAATAAACATAAGAATTATAAAAAGATGTATGTTATAAATTTATTTTTATTACTATTATTGTTGTTGTTATTTATTATTATATAAAGCAGTTTTTTTTAGAAATATTTACTGGCAGAGTTCAAAGTGTTCCTATAGGTCAACATCTTTGTTCATCCTTGAACAACATTGTTTTTAACCAATCAAATTTGAGGAACCAGTTTATAGTTTGGCTAACAGAGTGTTTGGTGCTTGTACATCAGTATCATTCATCTATCATTAAATCATTGGCATTCCTCATGGGTCAGGTTAGGTTTAGGTTTAAAGATATTGTCAAAACAATTTTTTATTAAAAGTTGTTCCAGAATCAACAAAATATGTTGACCTAGAATTTTATTGTGTATCCTTCTGATCTTTTATTTTAAAAAAAGCTAATAAAAAAATACATTTTAAAAATAAGAAAACAAAACTTATTTTCACTAATACACAATTATCCTAGAAATTATTATGCGTAAACTCTCTGCAGAGATATATATGCCCATTCATATTAAAAAATAAATAAATAAAATACCAAGGTGCTAGGAACATACTGTAAGGACTGGGCAGAGTCTTTCTGATCCATCTGTGTAGTTTCATTAACACAGTAAACACACAGAGAACACTCACAGGCAAGAAGGCTTTCAAGGGTAATCCACAAGAGTAACAAAGTCCAGGCACAGTTCGGAGCAGACAACAAGGTTTGTGGTCGATGTAGCAAGGCAAGGTCATACACGGGTAATCCAACAAGGTGAATAAACGCTCGGAATTGTAGCATGGGAACTAACAATACTTCGCACTGAGTCAGTCTCTGCCCATCGTTTTAATAGGAACTAAATGGGCGAAATGGGTGTGGGGAGGGGTGTTGCACCGCTGGTGCTGTTCGGAACGAGCCACAGAGGCGCGGCTCGTAACACATACTGTACATTATTCAGCCATGACTTCCCTCTTTCTCAGGAATATAAATATGACAGCTCGATCTCAGTTCTGTTGTGCAGTGAGCTTAAGAACAAAGCTTAATCTTTGTCTGTGAAAACGCATCAATATATGCTCTGTCAAAGGGTAAAAATTATTATCACTGATGATAACAGGCTGTATGCTGTTAGCCTGATGTGTTCTGTAATATAACAATAAGCTATAAAAACAACATCACGAGTGCATGATGAATGGTGCTTGATGTTTTATTGTTTGTTTTTCTTGAACTGTATTCCTGACTAAAATGTTTCGAAATTGAGTGAAACGTTTTGATAACATAACTTTGGACGTGATGCTGTTTCTATGTTTGATATACAGTAATAGACGATGAAACAAAATGATACAAATACTGATATCAACATGCTTACAGATGTTTTTGTGTGTTTGTTTTGTTTTTAGCGATTAGAAACCTGCTGCATAATAAACCTGGATGACATAAACTCGAGTCTCTTCAAGCTGATCGCCTCTAGGAGTGCTGTACCAACATCAGATGTTCATCTGCGCTGATATTCTCTTGTAAAACAAGCTCTCTGAATACTGATGGTGGTTATTTTTTCTTGAATTCATGCAAAGCAGCAGCAAACACTCAAATAACAGGTATTTGAATCACTTGTTTTTAGATTTGACACAAAGTCTGTTCACATCTCAGTAGCTCTGCTCAATAATGTGTCTTTGGCCTTTATTGTGTATATTTTAATTATTATGTGTTGTAAATAAAAAAAACGAATCCTTTTAAAAAACAGTTTTTTCAATCTCCTCCTATTCTTTCTACCTGACTTACCTGTCAGTTTCACCAATGGCCCATTAATGGCCCCAATGGGGAGTGGTCTTTGTCTTTTTAGGTGATAATCACTTAACCAAAGGGTTAACCGACACTTCTTCTCATAAAGCACAGGTGAGAGTGAGTCATAATTTTAACAAGTTTACTGAATTTGTGAGTTTAGTACAGTTTATTTACAAATGTGAAACATAAATCCAAACATAATTCAAAAAGAGGACTCGACCAGAACAGACTTGAATTAGAACAGATATGGCAGGTCAAACTGACTTGACTAGGCATGGAGAAACTGGATTCACCAACAGCGGGTTACAGCTTCATGGCTACTTATAGCAAACAAGACAAGAACCAACCAATCAGAATATCACACAATGCACAAGCGAACCAATCAGAAGGTGGCACGATACAATAAGTACATTTAACAATTACTTAAAAACTGCTGTCTATTGGCTAAAAAAACCAAACACTTGTCTTCTTTAAACTTTAAGTCCTGAGGGAATACATTTTGTACATTAGCATCTGAAGCTGTAGATGTGCAGACTAAGTGTTTAGGAGTGGTAAAGAACGGTGGTGTTCCAGACTATTAGATGCTTTATGACCACCAGGTGAATTTGCCAAAGATTGAAAAAGAGAAGATTTTTTTTTCCCTGGCAGGAAGAACAGACAGTGGGTGGAAATAGACAGTAAGAGATAGAAAGTAATGCCTCGAGGGAGTGATGGGATGCAAACGTCTCTCGAGGTGGGTTTAATGGTTTATGCAGCAACAGCTCTTCACTTTACATCAATTTGATGGGCATAGCCTGAGCCACTTGTAAAACACGCCACAGGCCTCTTTCCTTGATGGTGAGAGATTTGTTTGCCTCCAATGTATCCAAAAAAACAAGTTTAAGAAAATTGAGTAATTACAGTACATTTTTAAGAGTTTTTTCCTACACCTTGGACAATTCTGGAAAGTGCTCTAATTATTCAACCTGATCTCACAGAATTGCGTGAAATAACCATGAACTCTTAATGCATAATTCCGTGTTAGTATCACGTAATGACGAAAATTGCGTGATACTACCATGTAAAATATTACAATGTAATTCAGTGACAGGTATCACCCGAGACCCACTCACGGATTACTGGATTCATTTAATATAAAATGTATACTTTTATTGTAGCACCTAGCCCCACCTTTACCCTAA
>JAUCMT010000553.1:0-12003 GCA_032357475.1 Enteromius thamalakanensis
ATATATATATATATATATATATACTATATTTATTTAGTAAAAACGTTTAGTTTAAACTTTGTGCTCTTCATAGAATACAAAGAAAAAGTTTCCACAAAACACATTGCGCTGCTAAAAATTGCTTTTCAGCATTGAAAATAAGAAATGTTTGTTGAGCAGGAAATCAGCATATTAGAATGATTTCTGAAGGATCATGTGACACTGAAGGCTGGACTAATGATGCAAAAAATCAGCTTTGTTTCACTGATATAAATTATATTATATTTTCAATATATTAAAATGTAAAGTAGATATTTAAAATTATAATTTTAGTGTATAATATTACTGAATATTTTTATCCAATAAATGCAGCCTTGGTTAGGATTTCTTTAAAAACATATTAAAAAACATGCAATATAGATATTATAAAATATTACTCAGACTTAATGCACAACAAAGTTGCAGCTATGCTCATTCACAGACATTTTGGCTTGCAGAAGCAGTTTGAACGGCTGCAGCACTTTCTGAAGAACATTTGTGGATTAAAGGCTCACTCTCTCTTGGACTGGACTCTAGTACATCCGCAGGTACAGGGCTCTTGTTTCTGCAGCTGCCGCTGGGCCTGAATTCCCTGGTGGAAATCCTTTGCTAGGAAAGGTTTTGTTTTGCTGCACTTCTGTGTCTCCATCTGATCTCTGCAGACCTCTCAGCAACGTCTTTGAACAGAGCAGATCCCAAAGCTCATGAGAAATCACTAAACAATATAATGAATCGTTAATATTTGATAACTTTAGAAGTTTACAATGCTTTTAGATGGTATTGATATACTGTTTTTGTTTTGTATTTACAAATTAAATTAATTAAATATCTTCTATCCCATCACATTTACCACATAATACACCATTTCTTCAACAGTACATCATTATAGTGCTATTATGTCTAGCTAAACCTAATCCTAATTCACTTCAAATAATTTTAAAAACTGATGTGAAATGTTTTTTACAAGTATATATCAGTGTTGCCAAATTTGTTTGTGTTGCCACTTTGACGCTCTTTCCGTGGGATGTTTTTCAAGATATGGAAATAAGTGAAGGGAAACACAGCCTTCTGGCTGACTGTGGAGCATAAGGTTTTGTAGCCACAACCTACTGGGCAAAGGAGACCCAGTAGGATCACAGTCGGAGCTACTCTGCATCTAGGCCCGCTTGTGGGGCAGGAGGACTCAGGTTCACCTTGTCAGGGGGAACCAGAGAAAAAGCGCACGGATCCCATGGGAATGGTGCAGCAAGCCGACACCAGCCGGCCTCCCGCTACCTGCTTGTCTGATCTAAGACACGGGACGACACAGCCTCTACGCGAAGGTCATAGAACCTAGCAAAGGTGTTGGGTGTCGCCCAGCCTGCAGCTTTACAGATATCTGCTAGAAAGGCGTTGTGAGCCAACGCATAGGTGGTGGCAACACTCCTTGTGGAGTGGGCTCTCAGACCTAAGGGGCACAGCTCTCCCTGGTATAAATAAGACAGGGAGATGGCATCAACCAGCCAATGGGCCAACCTCCATTTGGAGATAGCATTCCTTTTCTGCTCCTGAGAGCGTCTGAAGATTCGAGGGTGGTCAACATTGAGGTGCAATGCACGTACTCGACACAGCACTCTAAGGCCTGCCTAAGGGTCTGCCTCCTCCTTACGATGAGTTGGTGCTTCCCGAGGGATTCACCCTCCACTGCATCGTGGTATGCTGCTATGGCGGCAACATACACTTTGAGAGTCGAAGGGGAAGGCCTGTGCTCCAACTTCTGTGGGTCACCAGTCGACGAACAGTCTCCACCTCAGAGCATAGGCCTGCCTTGTTGAGGGGGCCCTAGACTGAGAGATGGTGTTAATAATGGCTGCTGGAAAGCTGGAGAGGTCTGCTGCATCCTGTCCAGGAGCCAGTCATGGCGGTTCCAGAGATCAGGTCGCAGGTGCCAAATCGTGCCAGTTCCCTGAGAGATAAGGTCTCTCCTCAAGGGGATTTTCCAAGAAGGGGCTGCTGCATGGAGCACTAGGTCAGCAAACCAGGTCCAGGAGGGCCAGCATGGTGCTACCAGCAGAACCTGCTCCTTGTCCTCCCTGATCTTGCACAGGGTGTGACTCCACAGGAGCAGATGGCGGGCGAGTTGTGACATGGGGCGGAAGCGTAGACCACACTGTTGGTTGATGTACACAACGGCTGCAGTGTTGTCCATGCAGACTAGCACGTGCCTGTGGTGCAGCATATGTCAAAAGCGACACAGGGCCAGAAACACGGCTAATAACTCCAGGCAATTGATATGCCAAACACATCCACCCGAACTGAATCGCAGCTGTAACAAGGTTCCCAGCCGGGTCACTAGGGGAATCAAGGGAACGTTGACCGCTGTGCTCGCAGTGGGGCAGCCTAAGTGGAACCGGGGAGGGGACTGATCCCAGAAAGATAAACGTCCTGGAGAAAAGTCTGACTGCCCTAGGCAGTGCCTACCTGCTCCCCTGGTTCCTGCGCTGGTGACACAGTGCTCCGGATCTGCTCCTGATGAAACAAAAAGACATTCTGGGGAGCGCCTTACCAGCCGTGGGAAAATTTCTCTTTTTTCACCCCCGGATTACCCAGGGAGGAAAAAGCTGGCTTGTTCTAGCTTTACAAAGGCTACCAGCCTGCAGGGTTTACCAATCAGTTGCCCAGTCCTTGTTGGAGTGACTCAGCTGAAGGGGAACTATATATACAGCATATGTAGTTCTGCAGCCAGCATTGTGTACATAAATCCAGATTATCCAACCTGATCTCACGGCAATTCGTACATATTTTACGAGGTGGCTAATTTGAATGTACGAATTCATCCGATTTTTGCTAAGTTGTACGTATTTTATAAATTGCCAATTTGAGTGAATTTGTACGAATGACCTACACCTAACCCCGACCCTAAACATACATGTCACTGGGGTTTAGACAAATCATAAAAAACGTAGGGGTGAGGTCTAATGAATTTGTACGAATTAGCGCAAATTTTCCACCTCGTACGAATACTTACGAATTGGTCAAGAGACTGTGTTGGATTAGCTCATTTAGCAAGGTTAGCTATGTCAAACATGATTACTAGGCCATGAAGGAAAACAAAATCAGCTAGAAAGCGTCATAAAACAACAATGTTGTATGTCAATTGACCATTATTGAGCAGCCTACATGTGTGGCTACTAATAAAGCCTCCCACTTGTCAGTCAGGACACTGTCACTTACCGTGACAATAAAACATCCAGTAAAGTCGACTGTTAGTCTCAACCTGGACCTACAAAGAGACAACAGCAGCTTTTCCCAGATGGTTTTCTACTCATTGAGGTGATTCAGGTTTAACACACACAGTATATAGTCTACACTTGTACAGCCCAGTGTGGAGATATACACAAGTTTCATTTCTCTTTAAATATAAGGGCTTTGGTGTACAGTTTCACACTGTTTAAGCTATAGTCTCAGTTGTCTTTTAGCATTGCTAATGCTATTGCTACAGAATCCAGCACAAACAGTCCCAAAATATGGAAACAGCTTCATAAGATCACTGCAAAGTCTTAACAATCATAATAATAATAATTATAATAATAATTATAATTCTTGAAATCTGACGACTTTCTTCACTTTCAAAATAATTGTTCAAACGTAGTAAACAAAGCCCTTGTGGCCTTGAATTTATAACTGAAACCAAAAGTATGTCTTACTCATCAGGCCACATGGGATTTCATAGTCAAACAGAACACATGGAGTCGATCTGTTCACTTCTGCTCTCTGACAAACTGACCTTTGTGTTTTTACATCAGATAGAAACCAAATTCTTCCAGTCTTAGCAAGATCTTGAAATGTAAGCCAAATAAGCATACAGAAGCAATGACATGGTGTCCTTGGATTCCTGTTGACAAAGTTGTACAGTATGTGCTGGATGATGAAATCTGGTTTGGTAAGACTGTCAATACCTTTTTTAGTGGCTGATTTCATTTAATTTGCCTCAAAATATGCATTTCTCTTTCTAAAAATAAGTATTGTATATTTTGTTGTGACATGAACTGAGGTTTATCAAGGTTTTTCAAGGTTCCACAAGTAAAATTGTACAAAAAATAAATAAATAATAATAATAATTACCATATGTTGTATGTAGAACACTTAAGGGCTGTCCCATAAACAGCTTCATTCAAAAGGCAGTCATATTAGTGCAGTCATATTAGTGAAATTTCCCAAACAAACAAACAAACAAAAAAAGTCTGTGAGACCAATTAGAAACAGTTTACAACCTAAAAGCTTTCCTTACGTTAAATTACAGATTGCATGAAATATCTTAAAGATAATGATTTTTTAATTAACGTTTTTTTATCAGTATTTTCATAAAGAATCTTTAACATCTACTGTATGGTAACTTTTTTAGTCCACTTCACTTTCTTTATAGGTGAAAATGTTCTTTAAATTATTAAAATGTCCTTTGCACTAAGAAAAAAAAAAACTGTTCACTGGAAGGTTCTTTGGGGAACCAATAATTGTCTGTCTGTGGTATCAAGATGAAAACCTTCTTTTGGAGCCTTTATTTCTAAGAATGTTTCTATTGAAATTGAAAAGTTCCAGAACAGCAGTACATGTGACCTGATATTTAAATATCTATATTCCTGTTACAAGGAAACAAATCATAATAATAGATTTATTATCATGCAGTTCCTCGCACAATACTAGATTGTGACCTTAAAATTCTCAGTAATATAAATGAATCTTTGCAGACTGGGTTGTTCCAGCAGCATTAAAGTTTGCTGCTGTTTTCAGTGGTGTTCCTCAGGGGTCGGTCTTAGGCCCTTTAATTTTAAATATTTATCTGTCCCAACTTGGTCATCTCTTGAGATTTCTCAGCCTCAATTATCATTAGTAGGCTGGAGCATATACATATACATTCAAGAACACCCTGAAACTGCTTTTCTTTCTGACTGTACCACTGAGATAAAAAACCTAGATGAGTAATAATTTCCTGTGCCTGAACAGTGATGAAACCAAAGTTAGCTCATTGGTCCCATCATCAAATTTCAGGGTCTATGTCTTTGGTATATGATGTCTCTTTTTTTAGAATAGAGTAAGTTACTGTAATGCCCTTTTAGCCAAAGTTTCTAAATGGTACAAATGGTACAAAATGGTACAAAATAAAAAACAAAGGCAGTTCACTTCTGCTTTAAGACCTATGGCTGACAGGACTTTCTCTTCATATGGTCCTGTCCCATAGGATATGTTCCTCTTGAACATAGGGAAGTTCAGACCCATGACATTTTTAAAGATAATTTTAAGACATATTTTCTTAAACTTGCAATTGCTTATTGAATTTTATTTATTTAATTATTTCTTCTTATTTTGCTTATATTGTGTACAGTACTTTGATAGTCTGCTTTTAAAGGTGCAAAAAAAAACATTTTTACATAGCGCATGATTTCTAAACTAATAAATCTTTATGTTTGCATACCATGACCATATATATGGTTTTTCGGATATAATAAACTTGCTCTATAGCGCACCCGGTACAGCATTGCACATGTGATCTAGAGTGCTTACAAGAGTCATGAAGCTTATTTCTACTCATTAAACACATTTTTCCAATAGTTGACTAAATCAATGTGCCAAACTGACCACACTCTTTTTGTAAATTATGTTACCCACCTAGGATATAGTGCGCAAGTCGTATGGACTACTTTATTTGTGCTTTACACACTTCTGTACTGTATGATTTCATCACTGTTTGTAAATATGCATTTAATCTTCTCTTGTCTTATACAGAAGAAACTTATTCTGAAAAAATCAACATGAGGATGAGTAAATCACTACAACATGAGAACGTTTCAATTTTGAGTGAACTCTTTCTGCAACATGTTGACTTTGTCAGCCTGATTAGAAACACTGGTGTCTCATAGACTCAATCTGAAATGGAGCATCGAAGGCAAGGTGGAATCACAGTAAAACTTTGGCATTCACCTGCTGCAGCTGTCGCTAAAGAACCAGGCAGCATTCATCACGCTAACTCATGGCTCAACATCAGTGGAGAGAGAGTAACTGGTAAAGGACCACACGATTGCCATGGCACGCAGATTTCATGTGCGAAGGGAGCAACATGTGCACACAAAAGTCTTTCAGTGCTGCAGAAATCCCTCCACTCTGCTGCAAGGGCTCGAGTTACCTACACAATTTTCAAGGGGTTTTATCGTCTTCCTGTGGAAATCAATATATTCTCTGTGTTAAAATGATTCACGTCCATGATAGAAGCAAAGAGAATGTTGAGCCCCATGCCATGCTTGATGCCATCGCTGAAAGGCAGTACTTCAAAGTGATCCAAACTTTCTTCTGAGTTTCCTTCAAGGATCAACCTCTTCTGTCCAAATTTTCTTCATTTAAATGAATGGTTTATGAAGAAATTAGTTATATAATCTCTCATTTTGCTCACCCTCATTCAGCTCCAAACTTAAGTAGTTATTCTGAAAAATCTTGCATGCTGTTGCATAATAAGTTGTTTTTTTTGTCATTCAAGCAGCCAAAACCAATCGGTATATATCTTTAATTTCATTCTATTTTTTTTTTTTTTACAATACAACTATGAATACTGTATTCCCTCAGAATAACTGGAGGCATACTGAAAAAGTGAAATAGGTACTTAGTTTATGATATGTTCATGTTTTTATAATAATAATAAACATATGATCTCAAAGGTCAATCTTTAACCAAAAATGAAAGTCTGTTTGTCAGACTTTGAATATTGCGCTGGCTGCTTTGTTTGGAAGTTTTAAAAAGTGTTGAGTTTTGAAGGTTTTGATTTTGACTGTACATTTCTGCTATAGTTACCAATAATAACCTACTCCTACTGTAAATATAATGTAGAAACAATATATGACAACACAGTCTTACAACCAAATTTTACGTATTCCTACGAGGTGGCAAATTCGTGCAAATTCGTGCAGATTCATATGACCTCACTCATACAATTTTGTACCATTTGTCTAAACCCCAGTGACGGTTTAGGGGTGGGGTTAGGTGTAGGTCATTCATACAAATTTGTATCAATTAGCCACCTTGTAAAATATGTACGAATTGCCATGAGACTGGGCTGGATTTGACTATTGACTTTTTGGTTATTTCAATAAGATCTTTGACCAATAAAAGTAATGATTTTTGCTCATCATGATAATCTTTACTAATAAACAACTTTTATAAACTTTGAAGCCTAAATACAATTGTCAGAAGTAAAGGCTAGGTGTTATTGTATAGTTTTACATCACTCTCGTGTTTAATTTGATCAATAGTTTTTCACTTCATGGGTTATGTGGACTCCTTCACTAAAGCCATTAAGTAAACAGCAAAAAAAGTCCCACTTTATATTAGACCTATTTGCATATAGTATGAGTGTGAAATCAATCTAGCCATACAGTCTGAGTTTACAAACATTTCAAATCATTCTAAAGAGTGCAGTGAATTCAGTCAGTTTCTGAAATTTCATCCCTTTGTCTTTTTGCCTAACTTCAAATACCTTATATTTTGCTTCAATTCAAAGTTTATAATGTGATCGTCCTTGTAGGTGTTGGATTTTTTTTTTTTTTTTTTATCTGAATGAAAACAGTACTTCAAGAACCAATGTCACTGAAAAAGTAGGAAGGCACTCTACTGCAATTCACTTCCTGTCTTTCCTGTTTAACTTCCTGTGTGATGCAGACAACTGAAATTCCAACCCAATGAACAGCATACTACAACATTTCCTATGACATTTAAAGATAAAAATCCTTTGGATAAAAAGCTAATAATGTGAGAAAAGACAAAATGATGCAATTTCCTGTAACACAGCCGCTCTTTATACACAAGCAAAATTCTTTGCTATTATAAATGTGCTTTCAAACAACAGGCCAATTAGCCTGTCGAAAACTCTGCTTCTCTATTTAATGGTCAGTCCGTGACTCATGGCCGACTTCTAAGTCCACGTCAAAAGAAAGTACCGGGGGTGCGTGAGGACTTTTGGTTGTGCAGGGTTAATATGACCCATGGGGGAGCTTGAACCCCCTGCATCCACTCCACACACACTGTACCAGCCTAATCCTCCCAAAGCAAACGGATTAAGTATAATTTGCACCACAGCTGTCCGGCCTGGAAGAAACAAGAAATTGTACTGCACATGTTCAGCTGCAAGAACAAATGTCACGGAGCGACCAAAAAACAAGATGCCCCATGCAAAAAGCAAGACGAAGAGAAAATCCCCCACAGCGTGTTCGGCCCGTCCATCTGAACACATGTAAGCGGGTGTCATGGTCTTACAGTCGGGGATGTTGCTTGCGCATTGTCTCACTTGATGCATTAACTGTGAAGGATTATTGAGGGGCTGTGCGGGTTCGCAATTTCGCGCATAGAAGCCGCGCCGATCTCCCATGAGACGTATGATTAAACCGCTTTCATAATTACGCCCTTAGTCAAAGACAGCTCATTGCTGGAGCTGCCAGAGGTCGAAGCCGTCTAATGCATGGCTGCTGGCACACACACGGCCCACTCAGGCATCATAGGAAATCTGACGCTTGTTTATTAGCAAGAAAACTATAAAGATAACGATAAAGATAGAGTTCTAAAAATCTATCAGAAGAAGTTCACACCACAACTATGACAATAAAGGCACAGAAAAACGGTAAGCGGTATTGTTTTTTCCAGCTGATGGACAACACAAACATTGACAGCCAATCAGAATCCATCCTGCTGCGACATTGCTGATTGGAAATAAGTTCCTCTAGCTAAATTTATGCGAAACTTAAAATTTTTTATTATAAATACGAATCACTGCAGTTTCCAGTTGAACTGAACACTAGAGGGAGTACAATTGTTATTCCTTTTCTCACAAAGTATAATTCGCAAGTCCACTATTTCGATAAATAAAGCCTAATTTTTGTATAATTACTTAAGGTATATTATGTCGTGAATTCAAATTTTAACATGAAGTGAAAGATGAAAACTGGTATACTGTATATAAACGTTAGTGTCACATATCAGCTTCATATGCATGGGTTTTCTAACTCAGTACGTTTGCTCGGTAGCTCACACGATACGTCATTGCACTTTGGTGATGAAAAGCTCTGATTCAAACCCTGTGAGAAGATGGTTTAATAAAACAACTAAAATCCACATAAGGAAGTTAAAATAGCATGGCTGCATCAACAAATGCATTTTTAAATCACATTGGCATTTGTTAACACTGTAGGGAAGGTTTAGGGTTGGGTTTGGTGAGGAGGATCTTTCCAAAAACAATTGCACTTTTCAAATATTTATGAACCACCACCATATGTACCTGAAGCAACGTAATATACACACAGCAATACGGGCCTATATCAACGTAACAAATATGTGCCAGGGTCACGTATTGAACTCGCATTTTAACGTCACTCACTGAATGTTTCACTTTGAAATTGCCGTGAAACGTGCAGTAAGGAACGTAATAACGGTGCTCCAGAAATGTTATGCTCCAATGAGCCTGGGTTGTTAAAATCAGTCACCTAGTCATATAGTCCGAGTTTACAAACATTTGTGAAAAAATGGGTCATTCTAAAAGAGCTCACTGAATTCAAGAGTCAGCTTCTGAACTTTCATTCCTTCTAAATATTTCATGGCCAACTGTAAGTGGTTTTATTGGAAAGTAGAAGCAACTCATCCTCGAAGTAGAAGACCATGTAAAGTTACAGTGTGGGTCATGAGTGCGGAGGTATATAGTTTATAAAAGTTGCCAAAGGTCTGCTGATTCCACAGCTGAAGAGTTACAAACTTCGATTGGCATTGATATAAGCACACATACTGTACAGCTGCAGCTACACGGAATGGGTTTCCATGCTGAGCAGCTGCATGCAAGCCTCAAATCGACAAGTACAAAGCGAAGTATTGGATGGAGCAGAGTAAAACATGCTGCCACTGAACTGACCATATCCTGAATTTAAATCAGCCAATTCCAGAGAAAACTTTAATTAGTTGAAGGACTGAAGCCCCTTGTCAAGCTCATGTCTCAGAATTGTTCAAATATTTAACTTTTCTGGAACCACTACAAAAGTATTAAGTTTTGTCGTCCTTTGGTGCGACACTCCGAAATCGTTGTTTTTTAATCGAAAAAAATGTATGTTAAACTACACAATCATGGAAAATGGCCATACTACTAATGACAGGTTAGCTCAGGATAGCAAGGTCATTAAAGGCTGAAACGTTTATGATGTGAAAGAAAATGTCCTCCGGTGTGTGACACCTACTGTATACTCTCCCACCACAGGACAAAGATATCACACAAGAGGACAAGGTCTCTTTAAAAACATTTGACATAATTATATAGATTTGTTTAACTTCTTTTTAATCTTTTTTGGATAATTTTTGGTGTTCTTCAATGCAATAATTATATTAATTAAACTATTGTCTGATGTTTTTACAGAAAGTTTGTGCTGTTATAAAGTGTCAAAAAAAAGGATTCAATGTGATACTATGTTTCTGAAACAAAAAGAATTAGGGGGAGAGAAGGCTAGAAGATATTTAGTAACATAGTGACTAAAATTTTTCTGATGAAAATTATTTTGTTTTGTTTAAAAACATGTTGATATTGTTTATATCAAAATTAAACTTTCTTCCTCCTCCTTTGACATGATAAAAGTTAACACGGGTGACAGCAAAATTTATCTTGTTGTCAAAGTTTGTCTTGAAATTGTCCAACACATAACGGGTAAAAAATATGCTAATTATAATTTCATATCAAATAAATAACACTATATGAAAATAAGTGTATATATAATACACACATGTAGTACAAAAATGTAGTAGTGTAGCACAATTCCTAGGGAGTCCCAGACCTCTGGACCACACTGTGTGATTCCTTTGTTCTTTATCATCGGGCAGCTGCATCAGAAGTGTGCTCATCGCCCAGATCTGCTGCTGGGTTCATTCCCTCCTCAGTGTGGCTCTAATGCTGAATTTAGCTGCCTGCCTGGCATGGGCACAGAGCACTAGAAAGAAAGCAGCCAGCACATTGTGAACCTTCAGACCCTCTGAAATTTTTAAAAAGCATGGAGCCGCAGGTATGATGCTCGTTGTGGGGCCAAATCCTGGAGCCCTGACAGACAGAGCTGCTTTATCACTGTCTATGTGAGAGGGACTGATCATTTGGACATAAACAGAGAATTTAAAAATGCTTACATTGACTGTAGACTCCATATTACAGCGTACCCTAGCTATACTAGACATGCATCAGACAGGAAGATTACAGAGCCTGCCAGTGGCATTTATTCATGAATGCCAGGAATGGCTTTGGTCTCGGTGGGCATTATCAGCTACTGAGACAGACATGCCAGCCGACAACAGGACACAACATCATGCCATCCACAGGCATGTGTCTGAGGGTTGATGACCTTTGACCTTTGCTTGATTTAGCACAGGCTTTTAAAATACAAAAACATTTGGAGGATGTAGCTGCCGTGAATCAGTACACCAATTATTTTCAATAGATTGAATGTCATTAAAGTGTGAAAACAGCATCTAGATTTTCTTGTAAGGGTTCATATGTGAAATGTGGTTGTAGAATCCAAATCCTTTCATATCTTCATGCAGTGACATGCATATGGACAGTATCATCTCCAAAACACTTTAACAAACCTACCTGCAAAGCTAGTACTGTTTTAGACACTCGTGCAAAAATGCTGTAAAATCAGGAAGCTTATATGCCATAAATAGATGTAATTGATCAATTAACTTCTAATAACTAAATCAAATAAATATTTGGTATTACAGCTTTAGGTAAAACAGCTTCTGTTCCAAGGTACACTTGCCCATAGTTTTTCAGGTAGGTTTTTTTCTTCATCTTGCAGACTTTGCCACAGTTCTTCTGGATTGAGTCTGTCTCAGTTTGTTCTGTTACTTCATGTGACTCCAGACAGACTGGTGATGATCAGATCAGATCTCTGTGTGGAGCACTGGCTGTTGTCAGACAATAATCTCACTGCATTATTACAATTAATG
>JAUCMT010000554.1:0-11998 GCA_032357475.1 Enteromius thamalakanensis
TCGCTTGGAACCTCGACTGAGGTGGTACTAAAAAAAGGACCAGGTACCAGGTACTGTTCCCAGTGGAAAACCCCCCACAAGTGAGCTGTACTGAACCGTACCGTACCGTACTATGCAGTGGAAAAGCGCCATTACAGTCTTTGTTGCCATTTTTAAAGCATGACAATGCTTAGTCTCCCTTCGCTTTCGCAGTCTGCAAACCAAACTCATACTTTGAGTCTGTTTAAAGCTTTGCACATTATGTAGATGCAATCAAAAGGTATTATTTTTCAGAAATTCATTTTCTTTTAAAGCTCTCTTGAGCATCTTCATCAGATAGACCGAGTTGACGTAGACACTGCCAGCGGCTGTACACCTCCACAGGGGCTCGGGAGCATTACCAGCTCGTGGTCCGCCAGCTGCTGTCAGCCGTCCGTAATCGTGTATGTATCTAAGAAGCATTCAAGCAGATTTATGCATTCAATTTGAACTTCTTAAATGGAGAATCCCACGTATCCCATAGCGGTTTTCCTCCGGGCCGAGCATTTGACTTTATCCGTCCCTTTTATCTGTTGCTGAGAGCTTGGAACCGGCATCGGGAGTGATATGCGGCTAAGGAGAGAGAGCGAACACGAGCATCAATCCCTAAAGTAATTATCTCAGCTCCTCCTCATTCCAAAAGGCTAAATATAAGTGAAGTTTTTAGCTCCCAGTGGCAGCCATGTTGCCTTTGATAAACTGTGCGACTATAAAATTCGGGTGCGAAAGCGAGTAAGTGTGTATTCTGCGTTCTCACAGCCTGGCTAGGGGTATAAATTCTCCTGCACACAGTCCGTCTTTCTGCCATGCACAGTCCCTGGCACGCACACACAAAAGCAGATACAGATAGGCGTGCGAGTGTGGTTGTGCTAGATTGGAATTGTCAGAGGTGTCACATTAAATGTGCTATTATTAAGTCCAGGCTGAATTTTATGGTCTCGCAGGATCGTAAATTGGTTGGTCAGTCCCTTAAATTACGTATCCATCGAGCGATGTGCTCTATCCGTCCTCACTTTTCTCCAGCTTTACTTTCTCTTTCTCTCTTTCTCCCCCTCCCTTTCGGCGGGTACATACACGAGAGCTTGATCTTGACTCTGTGGCCCTGGTTGAAATGGATGCCATGAGTGTGACGGGACGAGAGGAGAGCGGGATGCTGAGAGTGGCTGACATCTGAGTTCAAAGAGGCTTTCGGGGTCACCATGGCCCTCGGCCAAAGCCGTGACCCTCCTGAGGGAATAACAAGAGAGCCTGTCTTAGTATATCGTTCATGAGAAACTTACAAGGAGCTTTAGTGCATTTCTAAAAGTTGGGAAGTCTAAAAAAATCGCACTCTGTAACGGATCTGAATGCTTTTGTGGAGGAGAAATGTGCACTTGCTATTGTGAATCAGAAAATCAATGTACGGTATTAGCATGGGGTTACATTGTACGGTCACGATTCATAAGCACTCGGCAGTTGATTACAGCTCTCATCTGTATTTGATTTGAAGCTCAAGGACTTTGAGATGAAGTGCCTTAATGGCCCAATATTTGGCTTTAACTGACCTTGTCTATCAGCTCTTGATCTGATATATTGATGATGCTTAATTAAAACACACTCTGGGTGAATGGGTTAAGCTGATAGGCAGAGGCTGACAGCGGATAGATCAATAACACCGATCAGGGAAATGAAGATCTTAGGCTCTCAAAGGAGAGATAAAGATGGTGTTTAACAAATTAACATAAGAACTGAGGTGATAAAGCAGTAAAAAAAATCATTCAATTATTTCTCTCCCTTGAGAACTGTTGAGAACTCTAGCAGAGCGCAGTTAACGCTTAATTAAAGATCAGCAAAAAGAGTGCTGTTGACCATAACCCAAACATAAACAGATTTTACTGATCCAGTTATTATACTTGACTATGATTTAGATACAGGTAAACAAAAAGATGAAGATTCCCCCAAAATAAGCTGTAAGCCTGTTTTTATTTTTAAGACCATTATAATTTTCTGCTCTGTGTCATACACTTTTCATAACCATAGCAAAAAAGTTTCATTTAAATATGTGACCATTATGTATAATTGATCCTGATTTGAAATAACCCTTGAAATAATGCTAGGTTTGCTTAGTGGCATCTAAATAATGTCACAATGCAGTTTCTTTTTATGCAAAAATAACTTTTGAGCAGTCATGGAATTATTTGGACTGTTCGCTTTCCAGTTAAATGTCATATTTCAGTAAATGGAAAGCTGTATTCTTTTTCCAGATGGCCACAGAGGTGTTGGAGGATCTTCTGGAGGAGGATGACGAGGTTGTGGAGGTGTGTGTTAAGTTTCTTTTTTATCATCTTTTTGAAATGGTTGACACAAGTTAGCCGGTTGTAAAGAGTTTAATTAATCTAAATAAATCACACTGGACTGAAATGAGGGACAACATATGGCTTATTGTAACATATAAGGTGTTTGTTTTGTGTCATTGTAGTTGTTTATTACCATCTTACCAGCTCTACCTGGTGGGATGTTTGACACCAGCATTTGATGGATTGCTCCCTGTCTCAGACAGCTGGATTAATAATATATAGCGCTTTATTTTGCTGAAACAGTAGTTTGTTTGTGCGAAAGTGCTTTGGTCTTCACTTTACATTATTAGCTATGGAAATTACACAGTGCTGAAACTGAGATACTGGGACATCATATTTTGACAGACAAGCACACACACACGCACTGGTATGTGTGGTTCATGGGGGTTCTCCATATAAATAATGGTTTATATGCCGTAGAAACTGTATTATGAGTATGAAACTTGTGACGTTAAAATGTTTGATTTGATTTAGATTTTTATCAGCAGATCTATTAAAGCTATTTTTTTTAATCCTTTAAAATTTTGGAATCGTAACTGGACCATTAAATTCCTTTGATTTCCTTTGATAGTCTACGCAATCAGTCTAGTCCCACACACAAACATACACACACACACACTCTCTCTTTCTCTCTAATAGATATCTGACAGATTGAGAGCGCTTACAGAGTGTTCTGAACATTCGGCTCAGGAGAATCAGAGAGTGTGAAAGAGAAAGAGACAGAGAGAGTGGGAGTGAGAGATGTTTGAACTCTCTGTGGTGTGTTATTGAGACATCAGAGGAGGGTATAGAGTGTAACAGTAGGTGATAAAGTGAAGGGCACTTCAATACAGCACAACAAAAAACATGCACACACACCCTTCCCCAAAGCCCATTTGTGTCTGACTTCTCATTTTTCAGGGTACAAACAAAGCTGCCCGATTGTTTGTTTCTCCCTCTCTGTTTGCTGCAAAATAAGGTTATTTTAATCCTGCCTGAAATCAAATATTTATAGCGCTGACAGAGTGCACAGGAAGTGCTTTAGGTTTGTTTTGTTAATTACAAGTGGCTGCCTGACTGTCTCTGCCTGCTTTTATCTATGTACTGAAGGCTAGAGGGGGGTAAGCTGGGCCAGATTTTACATAATTTATCCTATAGGCCAGTAACCCCAACACTGCACATATAGAATCAATAGGGAATAGTGGAATGATTTACATTTCAAATGAAAATATGAATAAAAAATAAAAGGTCTGCCCTCGACCTAAGGATTTTACTGGTCGAATAGTATTTGTTAATTAGTCAACTAATCGGTTGAATTTAAATCATTATAATTAGCTTTTATTTGCCCATAGTCTAATAAATGCTCATTGTAAATTATATTGTTTGGCAAGTGTGTAAAGAATCCATCTTTTGGTTTACAAACATACAACAAAGCAAATATATATATATATGTGTGTGTGTGTGTGTGTGTTTTTACAAAACTCCTTTTTGTGTAGTATATCCATTTTTTAAAGTATGTATTTGTATTTTCTCCTCTTCTTGTTTCAGGTGTGGTATCTTTTGGGATGGCTGTTTTATTTGCAGCTGGACAAACAAGACTTGACAAACAACGATGTGAACTTCAGAAAATCGGCTCGGACATACCTTAGCAAGGCCAAAAAGGTACACACTCATACACACACTGTTCTTTTGGAAATGATGAGGCCATCTGGTTTCATCTTGTTGTAGTTTTCATTCTCCCCCACGTACAGTGCACACACACACACACACACAATTTCTACCTGGCTGATTTCTCCACTCCTCCCTTGGTCCCTTCTCATTTTTTCCATCTGTCATGGCTCTCTCAGCAAGCCGTCAGCCCCTTTTCTACTGTGAAATTTCTCAAACTCTGCTGGTGTCCGAGTGCTATAGAAATGGAAAATGAAAGGCAAAGTTTGAAAGAAAACACGAGCGGGAATAGCTTGCAGGTTGAGCTATCACAATGCCTATAGCTTTTTTTTTTCTTTTCTTATTTTTTATTTTTTTTTACCTACCCCTGTCCTTTCGTCTTTTTTTCCTCCTCCCCCTTTCCATCTCATCCTTAGGCTTTTCGCTGTTACTTGACTTTGATTCTCTTAGAAGATACCTTTGGTCACCGCATGTATTTCCTCTTCCCTTTCTTTTCTCTCTCTCTACGTCTTGCTCGTGCTCTGATGGATCTGTCATCATTCACCCTTTATTTCTGCTTTACCTTGCAGCCTCCTGTTTCCTTCTCCTCTCTAGTCATTTATATTTTGGGAAAGAGCATGGATGAACACATTTTGTCTCACGCATACCTGTAAATCCATACTGGATGTCTCCTCTTGGGACTCTAAAACAGACTTTCATTGTTATGTTATTGCAGAATGCACTATTGATGGTTGGTTATGGCCAGCCAATAGGAAAGCAAGAGAAATCTATCTCAGTACTCTTATCGATCCTAGTGGCTTTTCAAGTGCTCAGACATGTAAACCTTCAAATTAAAACACCCAGAGTTAGTTACGGATATACAA
This sequence comes from Enteromius thamalakanensis, assembly GCA_032357475.1. Taxonomy (NCBI): domain Eukaryota; kingdom Metazoa; phylum Chordata; class Actinopteri; order Cypriniformes; family Cyprinidae; genus Enteromius; species Enteromius thamalakanensis. The sequence continues at coordinate 4,865 of JAUCMT010000554.1, forward strand.
ATGGATAAGGACACACAAAAAAACAAATATACATATTAAACACCACTGACCGAATGAATAAAATAATAAAAAATTATGTAATAATAAGAGGGCTTTTTTTTATAAAGAGGTTTTTTTTTAATGCTTTAATTAATCTTTGGAAGTAAAAATTTAATTATACATTTAAATATATGATAACACATATATTCATAATATAATAACAAACGTATTCTCTTTATATGAGGGTCATTTAAGAGTATCTCTGCATTTGCATAATGTCGAAAGACTTGATAATGTCTCTGGAGTTTAGAATCTTTATTTGTGCTGCTTTATACATATTTTAAAGGAAATTTGAGAGTACAAATTAGTTTGTGAGCACAAAATATGTAAATAAGACCTGAAAGTCATGCTCTTGGCTTTGGTTCAGACTTGTGAATATTTAATTACGTTCGCTAACGTCTCAATTATTCATCTGCTCTTTAATCAGTGCCCCATATTGGCCTAGCTTTTGTTAGCTGTGTCATTAATATGGCCATAATAAAGCAAACAGTAATCATTTATTAATTAGCCTTTTAGAAGGTCATCTCTCTGCACTGTGAAATATACTGCCAGTTATGAATGAGTTGCCAGCTTATTGCTTAGTATTAAAAGTGATAACCTTTCGACTTTTCGGGAATAGTGTTGCCTAAGCTGTTATTAAATCTGATGATCATGTACATTTTTTGCCCTTTGAGAAGAGAATATTTTAGCAGCATTACATTTCTCTGTAAATTAAAATAGTTACCGATTTCTTGAAAATTAACTCATCCCCAGGCCATCCAAGATGTAGATGAGTTTGTTTCTTCATCAGAAACCAACTTTGTGAAATGTACATCATTTGCCCCACTGTGCATCCTCTGTAGTGAATGGGTGCCACCAAAATGAGCCTAAAAAGCTCAACAAACTTATCTACAGTACATTGTGGATGACCTAAGAGTGAGCACAGTTTCTTTACTGAGGAAACTATTCCATTCAACCTATAAAACTGAAATGTATTTCCATTTTATGTAAAATAAAAAAGAGGTATTTTGAAAATACCATACAATGTTGGTTCATTTGAAAGTTAACTCGCATATAAAAGTAGTTTAAACATTTTAAAATGTCAAAATGTCAAAAATGTGCTTTAGTACACTCCTATTATCTACATATTCCTAATATCTAAAATGGAGACTTTAAAATATTTAATGACGTTGTTAGCTGCTGCCCAGCTGCTGAGGGTTGTTTCATGCCTGTGCTTTAGTGATCATTAGCAAGTTGTTGTGAAATTGACGGCTCCTGAGCTAATCTCTTGATTACAGCCTTGATTTTTCGACTGAATCGATTGATTTCCCTTGCTCCTCTGATTTTAATTAGCTCGTGGCTACTCTGCCTGCTGTGGATTTGTTTTCCATGTCTGCGCTCATATTGCTTTTTTCTACCTTCATCCCATCCTTCTCTCGCTTCCTTACTCTCTGCTCGTTCCTCCGTCACAGACTATGACTATGGCAGAGTTCAGATTCCACTTTAGCCGCTATTCACCATTGATTTTCTGCCTTCTGCTCAATGTCCAGCTCTTTATACGTCCATCCCTCAATACCCACCACTCCTCCCTCTCCATATCTCACTACCTCTCTTTTCTCATTTTTCACTCATGCCATTCCTCACTACCTCTCTTTACTCCCTCAGTTCCTTGCTAAATCTTTTTTCTGCCTCTCTTGCACAGTATTTTTTGTTGTTTGTATCACCCTGGTTTTACCTGCAATTAAGATCTGTCTTGCTGATTCGATCACAGGTGGTCACTTGGGATTTATTGCTGCATATATCTGGTCTTAAAGGATTAGTTCACCCAAAATTGAAAATTCGGTCTCCCTCGGGTTGGTTCAGGCCTTTATGATTTTTTTTTTCTCTCTGAAACACAAAACATTTTTAATCAAATCCTGCAGTGTTTTCAGTTCACATACAATGAATTGATCTTTCTAGCTTTAAAATGTTAGAAGTATAAAGGTAGAAAAAAGTTACATAAGGAACATGCCAAAAAAAAAATTCCAGCTCATTTAGTAAGCAAGGAAGTCGATTTCAGGATAACAAATCATTTAGATTTTGTGGTCTTGATCATCTAATTCATTCAAATAATCTGAGGCAAGAATTTTGTTTTAAAATTTGCGAGCCCAGTGCTGCGGTTACTGCTATTAGTGAGCAAGAATAAATTGGCATTTCATTCAGACCAACGCGAAAAGTTGAAGTCAACATAAAACAGCTTGGGATTTATTAAAAATTACTTGTTTCAATTATTCAGTCGACTCTTTGTTTTGAGAAACAATAATGTGCACTTTCAGATTTAAAGCTTTGCAGAATGTTTTCCTCCAGCTGTTTTACACACTACACGAAAAGAGACGAACACATATTTTCTGTATTTTCTTGTGTCTCATTTTCACGTCACTACTTCTTATTTATGTCTTATTCTTCCTCTCTTCGTCTCTCAGTGCGTCTCGTTTTATTCTTCATTAAGTCCATTCCTTGTCCTGTATTGATCTGGACAGTATTGATTCAGCTTTGAGTGCATGACCATATTTTCAGCCATTAATAATCTTACATATAATGATTTATCATGCTTATGTTATGATGCATATATGCTCCAGTCTCTTGCTTCATGAATAGACACTTTATCGATCCTCAAGGGGAAATTGAAAAAAGAATTCTGAAGGCATTTCATTAGCTTTTGTTCCATGTGGCAATATAGATCTCTTGTGTCACAATGTTGCTGCAGCGTAAGTGAAGCGTCTCGCTCAGCCATGGGTGCAAAATGATCAGTTTTGAGCATCTCATTGCTCTGTCTGTAACTTACCACGGCAGCTCTTGAAATCACCTCTAGCAAAACCTTTGAAAAACACATTCACTTGAACACACCACAGTAAACTGTTTGTTAATTTGGGCAACTGTCTTCACGCTCTCTTCACTTTCGAATTAAACTAATTCTGTTTCAGGTCTGCTGTTTTCATGCAGTGTCTAAGCGAGTGTGTTTTTAGACTTGCCCTATGCCGATCTTCTCTGTGATTTGACAGATTTATGTGTATTTTGTATGTTTTTCCTCACATGCATTTTACTTAACCCTATGTTTATATATACAACAGCTTTGTTGGTAGATGCTTTGTGTCATTTCCTTGAGTGGAATAGATTTGAACACATCTGCCCTCACAGCTGTCTTTCACACACTCCAGAGCAATAGAGCACAGCCGATATGAACCATATGTTTACCAGCTATTAGGTGCTCTCACATTGTTTACAGGTTTTAAGCTGCAGGGGTCAAATGTCCGGATAAAAATATTCTAGCGGTTGGCATGTTTATCGCCCTTCTTTCTGTTGTTTTAACAGTCAGTGTGGCGCTGTGACACAGTGAGCAAAACCGCTGGACAAATACTCAAACACATGTAGACATTCATTTTCAAGGATTTGATAGTAACACTTTAATATCGTTACCGATATTAAAATTAACTAGTTACTTATTAGCATGCTTATTACAAGCATATTGGCTGTTTATTAATACTCATAAAGCACATATTCTACATCCCTAATACCTAAACTTAACAACTACATTATTAACTATTAATGAGCAGTAGTTAGGAGTTTGAGAAAAATAATCGTTAGAACTGGACACCAAGTTAGAACTGATACCAATCATTACAGAAGTCTCTGATATTGAGTTGATAATATTCATGTGTATAATAACTTTAGAGCCAGCAGCTGTAAGTAGTTTAAACAAGATCAACGTTCCTCAATCAAGTCACTGTCAGTGTGTATGAAGCTGTGTGATGTATCATTGTCAGAGTGATTTTCTCTTCAGCATTCTGGACCTCTTCCATTCACTAGGTTTAAGATAATTTTCCAAAACCCTCCAGTCCAATTTGGACATTTATCTGTCAAGGTTTAGAAAGCACCAACAAACAAGTCTCAGCAAAGAACAGCCGAGAAAAGATGTGCAAATCTTATCTATTTCTATTCTGTATTAGCAGTTTGTTGCTACCAGGTTTCTTTTTCCTCAGGTTTAAAAATTGTATAATCATCAAAGCCCATGTTCTTAGACAAATTAAGCTGTGGAGAGCATGTGGGGTACTCAAGTTTGAATTCGGCTTGCAACATTTCCGAATCCCATTCTCTCTTATCGCTTTCTGTTTTAAGTGTAAATATAAACAGAAAAAGTGGACGAAAATAATTAAAATCTCTCTCGTATGTTGTACTGCATTATGGTTTTTAAATTTTATGATGATGTTGCAATTATTCATCCAATTTCAAAAACTCTTGTTATAGGGTGTGTAATATTTGAGTTCACAGTGACTTTTAGAGTAGACTGATGCTTTGTAAATGTACTCTAGAGAACCCTTCCAGTCTGTTTGCTTGTATCTCTGCGCTCCCAGTTGAGTGAGAGCTGCAGAGCATCTTTTGTTGAGTGCATTATGTTTGTTTGTTCTTTTAGCTCAGGTCTGTAGTTTGATGTATTAAGAGCCGTTCTCATCTCTTGAGATATAGGAAGGTGCTATCACTGTGCACTTGGAGAATTCACGTCTGGTAGACATGAGCTCACACAGGATTGGAGTCATTTATCGCTCAATAGAATCATACTTAAACTGTGTCCTGTATTATTTTGTTATCTCTTTTCCCTGATACCTTTTGGCGCTCATATTTTCCAGCTTTGATGCACAGACGTGATTGAAAACTGACTCTTTTGTGCTTTAAAATGATAATAACATTCGTGTTAATGTCTTTCTTTGACTGCATATTAACATTTCATTATTTAGTCAGTAAAATTAGAAATTCAGTAACTCCTGAATCACTGAATCATTTACTCAAGATTCAGATCAATGTTCATTCATCAAAAAGATGACTTCTTAGAAGTAGAACCAAGAAATGAAATAGTCCTTCACAGCCTATACTCAAATGCTGTTTGAAATGCGTGACTCATTCTAGCGTATTGGCTTGCTCGGATAAATCATGTAAATAAACACCACACAGAATCAAGTCCTGCAAAGTCACAAATCAGGTAAAATTTATTTTGCCGTCACACTGCATTGTAGCAGCGCAGGAAGGAAAGAGGAAAGAAAAGAATGTGTGTGTGTGTAACCTGTGCGGATATAAATGACTATCTGTCAGCTGGACAGTAAGGTCAGTTGTGGATCAGAAGTCAGTCCAGCCCAGCAGTTCATCAGAGAAGAGAGGCACAGAACAAGAGTGAGAGATACGGCCTGAAGAGAGTGATTTAAGGACAGTGGGAGGAGTCCTTGATGGTAATCTGAATGATGAAAGAAGGCAGGAAAAGAGGGAAGGACAGGGACGAACACAATCACATTCATTGCTTTCAGCACACACGCTCTGGGACCAGGGAACTTCTACTTTGTATTTGGAAGTAAAGTCACACTTATACGCTAGTCTGATTGTGTATTTTTCTAGTATTCTAAGATTATTTTTTTATATTTAAATAAATCCTAATGTTTATAAAATAAAATATAAATAAATAACTATAGTAAAAAATATCTCTGCAGTCATACCTACTGTAAAAGATAGTTTAACATGCCTAGGTTTATATAAATAGTGTGTTTATACAGTATGCATTTGTGTGTAATCTGCCTAATCCAAGTGACAGAAAATATTTCTATTTTAATAACATACAGTATTTGTGTGTGTGTGTATACTGTGTATGTATATATATATATATATATATATATATATGTATGCATGTATGTATGCGTGTGTGTGTGTGTGTGTGTGTGTGTGTGAAACTATTTTATAATCTAAATCAATGCTCTGAGCTTTGTTCATTAGAGTTATTAATTAAAATTAAAGCAAATACAATAATTATATTACTTAAATTGTTGTTATTTTTAATACTAATAGTAATCCTGCAAGAGTATTTTGATAATTAATAATAAATATAATACCATATCTGATAACAATATATACAGTAATAACAATAAACCTTATATATAAATAATTATTTTTCCCCTGAATTCTTGTTAATGCACTACGCATCTCATTCTTAATAATTTAAATATAAATGTGAAAGGGGTTTGATTTAGGATTACGGTTTCAAAATCATTAGCTCTATTGAATATCCACACCACAGAGAAACAGATGTGTTTGTGTATGGGTGTGTAGTTTGTCTTCAGTCTCAAAAGGCATGTGTGAAATGTATTTTTGTGCTTGTTCCCAAGTGAGTGTGATAGCAGAAGATCGCAGACTCTTTTCTGCTATTACACACACACACACACACACATACACACACTCACCATCACCACCTCCAGCCAATTTTATTCAGCGAAGACCTTCTTCCCCCAGACAGAGCTCCTCTGTAAAGTTGCCATTTCAAAAAATACAAATACATCAGTGGAGGAGGTAGATGTCTTGGATAAGGGAGGAATTGCTAGCAAAAAGTGGAAGATAGTATTCTGCGCTAGCTTTCTCCAGGAGGAACGTTTCTGCTGTGTGCATGGTTGAGAGCTCATTAGAGGATGTATAGACGAGGAGATGGAGTGGGTGATGGTTGAACTGTGAGTCTGTGGAAGGTGTTTTTGACACTGTGTTTGTGTGTATCAGTAGCTGATGGAGTGTAACTCTTATTGGAACTGGAGATCAGGTCTCAGTAATTACAGGGTGGGACTCCAGATGGTGGCTGTTGCTGAGGTAACACATTAGCTGGAGCGCCGTCCTCCACTAGACTGATTAAATAAACACAACTCAGATCTGTGAATCCAAATCACAAGTGTTTCTCAATTCATTTATTTATTGGCAGAAGGGGTGGGTGGAGTGGTTACAGGGTCATTCTCTTTATGCAGTGTTTTTCTATCCCTGTGGAAAATCTTCTGGGTGTATTGCTCCCAGAAGGATTAGGTGTTAAGTTTAGAGATATATTTGCACAAAATATAGCAAGTATGCTGTATGTTACCTTACTATCTACCCCTACACCTATCTATCTATCTAGCTATCTAGCTATCTAGGAGATGCAGGGTAATGAAGGTGGGGGGCATAGTGGATATACTTTTAATTTAAGTCCCTTTTTTTGTTTTTTTTTAAGTGAAAAGATGAAAGCTTGTTATAAACATTAGTCTATTTAAATTACCCCAATAATTTTTGCACATTTTCACTTCT
>JAUCMT010000555.1:0-11979 GCA_032357475.1 Enteromius thamalakanensis
TTCTGTGTTAAGATGCACACCTGTAATATTTTCTTATGAGGCATTTTTGTAAAAGTTGCTTAAATATCTTAATTTAACTGATGCCTAGTCCTGGCTTAAGCTAAGCCCCGTTTGTGAAACCGTGCCTATATTTATTTGCCTTTTAAAGCTTTAAAGCTTGTTTCCAAACAATTTTTGAGAAGTTTAAAGTATCGATATAGAATTTATGTGCTAAAGTTTAACAGAAAAATGCTGTCTGCATTTACAAAATTCTTTCAATAATTAGCATTTCCATCAGCTATATCGGAAAAAAAATTGAAGCGCTACATATTTTTCAAAAAACGCCTTGGATGGACCTGGCTATAGTTCCAGCACAAATTCAGACCATCTCTTACAGGTGCATAAATTTTTCATGCATACCATAACACCTATTTCAAACTGAACTGCCAATGTAAAAGCACCCTTAAAGTGTGTAGTGCAGTGAGAAGAGTGAAAGCTACTTGTTGAGAACTGTGCAAAATTGCACACACTATTTAAAGCCATTAAATCCTCAGACCATCTAAGATGTAGAGGTTTTTTATTCTAAATAATGAAAATTCATGAGAATGAGAATTGAGATGAGAATTCTCTGCAATGAATGGGTGCCATCAGAATAAGAGTTCTATCAACTAATGAAAGTATCACAGTAATGTAATCCCCATTACTCAAGTCGATCAATTAACATCTTGAAAAGCTATGTTAAAAAACAATGCGTTTTAACTTTAAACTTTAATCCTCATTTGAACCTCTCCGAACAAAATTATTATTAATTTTTTTTTTTTGTCTACACATATTCACTCCAGAGGATCCAGTGGTGAGCAAGTGATGTAATCAAATGCTAAAATGATCCAAATCTTTTACAATGAAGAAACAAACTTATGTTCCTCTTGGACGGCCTTATTTAAATCCTGAATATGCATTTATTGTGTTTAATTTCTGTTTTAAATAGTAATTTCATCCGATTACCAATTGTCGCTCATGACCGTGATACGCCAGATAATGAAGAATGGCAAAATATAGGTCCTGAGAAACCAGAACACAGATATGCACCTAAACATCTTGTTTAGATTTCTAGAAACCAGAATATTGGTATAATCTGGTTATGGTGATTGAATTGATGCTTACGTAAAACTTACGTGAAAATTACGTAAAAAGTGCCAACATTTTTTAATTAGTATTGGAATATTATTATACATGTAAAAGCTGAGAGGCAGATGGCAATCTGTAGTATGTATAAATGTATACAGATTTAAAGCGCTGTTCAACTTAAACCTTGTATATTCCAGTGCTCAATACATTTGCGTGTGTTTATTTTTGGTCTCTTACAATTTGTTTTTATATCCACAGCATAGTCCATTTTTTGCTGAACAACTGACAGCCTTTCAGGTGTGGCTGACAATGGGAGTGGAGAACAGAAACCCACCGGAGCAGCTGCCCATCGTTCTGCAGGTAACTTGCAACAAGTATTCTCGATAGCTCCATTTCAAAATCTAGTGAACTGAATACCTATAAAGCCTTTTTAGTGATCCGACATACTGCTGACATAAAGTGGTTTCCAGAAGATTGGCAACATCATTCTGCTAAATTCTAAGGGAAAAAAATACAGCATAATATTAACATTTGCTAAAAAAAAATTATGAACTTTGATCTCATGTTGTAATAAATGCCGGGCTAAATGCAACATACAAACATAGCATCCAATACAGTACTAGTTATTTTTCTGAGTAGTTTCAGTTGATTTGACTGTTATAGGGAGAAATGTGTTTCTTGAAATTTGTTGATGTCTTGGAATAAAACTGTAAGGGAAGTAACAGTTACAAAGTTTGGTATTTCTCCATGTATGTTTTAACTGAATGTGAACATTGATAAGACTGTGAGCCTATCAGTAGATTAAATTTAATTTAATTTAGTTTTAAAATGCTTAAAATGCTTAGTTTAGTACAGCAGTGCTGGAGAGCACATGCAGTGCTTTGCATTGCTTTTGTTTGTGTACAGTGCATTTTATATTACAGTGTCTCTTGTTTGGGCTTATTCGGCGATATGTGAGGTTCTCCTCTGAGAGCAATAAAAGCAAATAAAACTCACAGGCACAGAGAAAGAGAGATATTGACTACAGAGACAGCACTGCTAAGGGATGTGTGAATGAGTACAAAATACACAAAATGTGTGCACAAGTGACTGACTGCAGAGTTTTGTGGTCCAGGTCCCTAGTGCTGCCCTGGTGCTGCAGTCACACTGCCGCACTACCCTAAATTCTGTTGACACCCCCAAGCACAACTTTCTGTCCCATGATTCTTCTCTTTGGGCTGGTCTCAACCTCATGAGGCTCAGGGTTGTAGTATAAAGGCTTTTTCACACCAAGAACAGTAACTGATTGTTTTCTATATTAGCACCTATATCAACAAACAATAACATTCTGCTTATTATAGTCACACAACGCAGTTATGTCTTCTGCTGTTTTTAATGCTTGAGTCCCTCTAAGCCACATGGATTCTGATGTAATGTTTTAATTGCTAATCAGCTGGAGGAAAAAAAGATTCTAAAAGTATTTCTATCAGTATTCCATTCTGTGCTATTTCTTGCTGTGGTGTGGACTATTGTCATAGAATTAGAACGATTATTTAAACTTTATAGTTATCATCCTTGGTGTAAACAGGTGTAAACATTTTCTCACAAAGCTTCTGGTTTAATATTTGATCTGATCTGGTATTTGTGTATGATGGGTTTATGGCCTTTTTTCAGCTAGTTTTATTTTCTAACTTAATCACTTTTATTTTTTAACTTAATAAACACGCATCTTTTTTATTTTGTTTTTCTAAAAAATGCAAACATATACATCCTACTTGGTAACATGTTATTGTAGCACAGTTTGTGCTGAATATAAAAAAAAATACATGTTGGTCAATAGTATGTTATAAGTAGCTGAAATAATAACTAAAATTATCAGAGCATGTCAAAACATTTCAGGGTCCCCAAAATCACCTCAGACCCCACAGAGTTAAAATACTCTTACTTACTGTTCTTAGGAATGTGTACTTTCTTTGTTTAATATGTATCTTTAAAGGTGCCTTAGAATGCAAAACTGTAACCTTAGTATAGTTAAATAATAACAGTTCTGTACATGGAAATGACATACCCTGATTCTCTCACACCAATGTTTCGTCTTCCTTATGTAAATCTTGTAATTAAAAAAAGCCACTGAAAATCAGACAAATCTGAACATAACATTGACTGTGACATCACAGTCCGGATCACTACGCCCCCAGCCTTTGCATAATGTAGGCTACTGTATACCCGCCCATGACCAGCCACCAGCCAAATCCACACAGCCAAATCATCAGAAGTTCTGCAGGTATCGTAAGACAGCAAGCAGGACAATAATGAAAATAAACATTTCCAGGCTGTCCAGGGGATGCAGAGTGCAGGGATGGTTTGCCATCTATATTCAGAATGGTACGAAAAGAAAATAATCCATTCTAATAAAATAACTTGTGCCACTAAAGTGAAATGTTAGCTTGCTAGCAGTAGCCTGTTACATTACAGTACATAAGTTTCACTTACCAGATGAACAGAGCAAGGAGAGATGACTGAGGATGATGGCGAATGAATTACAGATCCTGAGCACTGCTGACAAGCATCTAATCTTGTAAAATGTGTAGTAAGTACTGACACTCATTTTGTGCTATGTGAGCTATTTAAATTACCTGCACTATGAAACAATCAGAGCACAGCTCAACATTATTTTTTCCATTCTATGGCACATTTAATACAATGTACTTACAGCATTGCTTAGACTTCTGAATGTTTAACGCCTTTTTCAGTGTACTGTTCACTATTATTTGAGTAACTTTTAAAATATATAATTTAGATGTAACTTAAGTGTTCACATACTCTATATTCTTGCTGTAGCCTATGTGTTCCTTTATTTTTAGACAGTAGAGCACCGAACTATAAATGACAATATTAAGAGTTCAGTTCCTAGGTCCTAGGGAATGTTATGTAATGCTTTGTGATCAGAAGTATTGTTTCCTGCTGCTTGTGTTGAGTCAGATTGGGGTTTTGTAATATTTCTGTGCATCTTTTTAAGAGGTCTGGACTCTTCGCAGATGGACTCGTGTTTTCACACTTATCTTAAACTCAGCAGCAGCCAGTCACACTTTTAAACACGTGTATATGTGTGTAAATCCTTGTAAGTGCTGAGTAATCTTCCATTTGGCCAGAGTCAGAAAAAAACAAACCTCCCTCATATTCCTCCCACTTCTCTCTTTTCTTGTATCTCTCTCCCTTCCTTCCTTCCCTTCCCTTCCTTCCTTCCTTCCCTTCCTTCCTTCCTTCTGTCAATAGGTATTTCTCAGGGTATTAAGGAACGCCCTGTTATAGCCAAGGTGCATGCTGAGAATTTTCACAGTCCGTGGTTTGACGTGACCCTGCGATCTATTAATACTTTTGTGGCAGGGTGGCATATTGTTTTGGCAGGAGATTGCAGGCGTTGTGGAGTTTGTGCGTGTTTTTGTGTGGGTATTGAGGTGGGCAGTCCTTCTGTTGCTCTCCTTACACACAGCACGGCTCTGTCTCTGGGCAGGCCTATATCCGGACCCCCTCACCATGCCGAGAGTGTTTACCACAGTATCTAGATGATTTAAATACATACACATATACAGTCTTTTAAAATGCTGGTTAGAAAACAGAAATTGCTATTTAAAACTTAAAAACTGGTTACATGTAACTTTTTATGCTTCTTATTTTTTCTGATCTTTTGGTCTAAAAAGGCTTATGCTTAAAACCTTTTTCCTCCAAGTTCCCAACATGCATATCAAGCCATTGAGTACTATTTTAATTCCCAATTTATTTATTTTTTATGCACATATCCCCTTATCAATTTGAATCCAGAAACTCATCTTTATATTAAATCATATTACACTTAATACTATTTAGCATGGTCATTAATATGAATTAATATATAAACAATAAAACATTTGTGATTGTAATAAGTATAGATTGTGAACTTTGATAGAGGCACATATGATTTGACTCATGGTATGAGGGCTGTCATCTTTTCTCCTTTAAAGTGTTGAAACTTTTTCAAGATATTTGACTGATATTGGTTTGTTTGTCATTGGGGTAAGTAATTAATGACAAAATTTTCATTTTGGGGTGGAGAAACTCTTTAAGTTAAATACATTTAACTAGAAAAATTTTTTTTTACTGAAAAGAATGTTCTACTGTATATCCATATTTGTTTTATTTTACCAAAGTTAAGTTTGCTTAATAATAACTATTTTGAGGTTAAGGGTTTACAGTGCATACATAAATGTTAATGAATCACACACAAACCACCCTAGCAACAGATGTACACACACAGGTGGGAAGTCATTAGCTTGTGCCAGCCTGCAGAGTGTGTATGTGAGCCTGAGCACCTGTTCAAAATAATAATATTAGTTGTTCCCATTGTGTGTGTGAATGTAAATCTATCTATTTCTGTTTGCGTGAGAGAGGCAATTGGTGATTCCTTTTTTTAAGGTGTATTTATTCTCTAAATGGGCCCTAACAACCTGTGCTATAAACGCAATCTCCAGTTTGAGACTTTTTTTTTGTAGAGTCTCAGACATGCATGTCATCCTCTTCTTACTGACTCTGTCTATGGAAGAGAGTGAAACATTGGATTAATGTACTGTACTTCTGCCTTTTCTCAGGTCCTCTTAAGCCAGGTACACAGACTGAGGGCACTGGATTTGTTGGGGCGATTTCTGGACCTGGGCCCTTGGGCCGTAAGTTTGGTGAGCACAACTGACCTTTGTTTATTACTTACATTATTTCTATATTGTTTTTAGCCTTTAGACAATACGTACATATGTTACTTGGCAAACTATGCATGATATGGTTAAATTTCAGCTAAACATTCAGCTACCTTGCATCATCCTAGTTTTTTTTTCCCTCTCACTCTCCTTTCCACAGGCTCTTTCAGTGGGGATTTTTCCGTATGTCTTGAAACTGTTGCAGAGTTCAGCAAGAGAGCTCAGGCCTCTTTTGGTCTTCATATGGGCAAAGATCTTGGCTGTAGATAGTGTACGTAAACCATTTTATCTCTTAATCACTTCCAGTTTAACTACTATAGCACAGTTTTAAGTAAATGTTCACCAAAGACTATAAAAAATATAAAAAGACTAAGAAAGAATATATAAACAGAAGAAAGTGCTTTTTATGGTCTCAGAAGTGTGTATTATATTTCCATGTCCTTTATTTTCTCCTAGTTTGTTTTCTTTTGCAATATCTAAGAGCTTTTCTGAGAGACTTAGACTATAAACATCAGAAACATTCTGATTAGCACATGTTGTGTGAATCCAAATGCTATTGGGATTGTACTTCCATGATGTGTCATACTTCCAAGTGAAACAGGAAATTCAATTAAAAAGTTACAAACAATCTAGGATAGTAAAAATATGCTTCACATAATGCAGCCAAAAATTTTTTTAATAATGTGCTAAAAAGCTGTTTGGTTATGGGTTTATTTTTATCCAGCAGTAATAGATTAGAAAGTAAAACAACCTTTTTATAGAATTGAAGAAAGAATATAAATCTATATGAAAAACTGATGCATTGTTCACTAGACCACAATTAAGATTTTTTGTGTGTGTGTGTTTTTATTTGTTTTGCATTTGTGTTTTTACTAATTTGTAAAAACTATTGTTTTTTCTTTTTAAATAATAAATCATAATTTAATGCACATTCCTGGTCTAGTGAATGATTCATCTGTGCATGCTAATTCAAAAGATTAGTAATTTGAATTAAATACGTTCTGAATGTTTAAAGAATATCTTCAAATTCATTTTTGTACATTGGAGTCTAGAAGGGCAGTGGAAATGAAAGTGGTTTACCATCTGTCTCTGACTGTAGTGGTAAAGACACCTGCAGAGATAGATGATCATTCACGCACATCTCTCACAGAGACTGCAGCACTCAAATCAAAACACACTCTAATGCTGCTGATCTGGCCATTGAAAACACATTTTTATTTAAAGAAAAATAGGACCATTCTTATGATTGGTTTATCAAATCCAACAGCAACTTTGATATTAAATTAAAGGTCAAACTCAGCCTGTAAACAAGAATCTGTGTGTGTTTGACAAAAGAAACTCATACATTTTTGGAACAACTTAAGGGCATTTTGACAGATTTTTCATTTTGGGGTGAATTATACCTTTAATTGGCATGCTTTCATTTATACTGTTGATATTCCTCTAGTCATTATCATCACATGATGCTTCAGAAATCAATACTAATTTGATGTTCAAATAAGTTTAAAAGAACAGCATTTAATTTTGAAAAAAAATTTTGGAACAATGTAAAGTCTTTTTAAAGTGTCTCTTTTAATCAATTTAATGTGTCCTTCATTTTTTGATGAAAAAATTATACATTACTAACCCCAAACCTTTTAGAAATATACAAAAATGTTTATCTCATATAGAGTGGTCAGTATGTGTCATTGGTCTGTTCACAATAGCACATGGCTCTTAAAAAATCACCAGATGAAATGGAGAGCACATGCAGGCGATAGTACAACTTGCCCTTTCCATCATGCCCACACTATCCTCCAACACACATTCTGTTTGAGATACGACAAATTGCTTTTCTCCATCTCTCTCTGGTCATTACAGGTTCTGTTATTGTGTTGTTGGCATCAGTGATGTGTTTCACGTGCTGTAGTTCAGTTTTCATTAGAGGAGTATGTAAGTGTTTTACAACTCTGACTCAGACAAAAGATGTAAGAAGTTTATATCAGACATCAAGATTGGGAGAAACTGTTGTCAGCAGTCAGGGTGGTGTTTTGTAACATTTTTGTCACTTCTTCAATTCCTGCTTTTACACTCGCCTACTCTCCCTCCTGCTCTTTTTCTTTCTTTTTTCTGTAGTCATGCCAGGCTGATCTTGTAAAAGACAATGGACACAAGTACTTCCTTTCGGTGTTGGCTGACCCGTACATGCCCGTGAGTATCTTACAAATGGCAATGAATCATTTTCCACTTTGTTCAAAACAAAATCTGTTTTGTTTACTTAATCTGCTGTGACATATTTACAGAGTTCAGACTATTATTTGTGTTTCAGTCAGAATTTTGTGTACTTTTGGCCAGTCAAATCATGCATGGACATTGAAATGAAGATAGACAGTGTTAATTAACTGAAGTCATGAATATAGCGGTTGACTCCTGATTCTTTATGCAGGCTGAGCATCGAACCATGGCAGTCTTCATCCTTGCTGTCATTGTCAACAACTACAACACAGGACAGGTATAGAGATGAAACAGAAATAAAAAACAAATGGAGGTCAAGATGATGAGTGTGGCAAAGAATCAGCAATACTGTCTATTATCTGTCTGTCTTACTGACTGACTAGCAATGGAACAACACATACATTAAGGGCAAGCTCTAACTAAATACTGTAATTGCTATAGTGTTCCACAACAAGATTTCTTGTCATCTCTCATCGTCTTGTCATAGCAGTGTGCATACTACATAACACGTAAGTGAGGAGGTATGCAAATTACGAGACATTTGGTCGAGAGGCAGTCTTTAAAAAAAACAGTAAAATTGTTCTCTCACATAAATTTACTACAAGATTTTTTTCTTTACTGTGAAGATCTGCACTGTGATTGGCTTGATTAGTTCCTTTTGTCTTTATATCGCACACACTACAAGATCACATGGCAATAATTTGAAACAAGTTTGAAAATGTTGCAGCATCTGTTACTGCTCGGGACATTTTCAGATCATGTTTGTTGCTAATTGGCTTATACCTAACAAGCATCAGCAAACACAACAAGCATCGATTTGGCCGCAATCTGCAGATTTTGTCACAGACACAAATCTGTCTGCGACATAGGGTTTACAGACAAACTTGAAAAGTAAATATGAGTATAATAAGATATATATAAGACAGCATATTATTGTTTTGCATTATTGTTAGTACTTATCCACCTTTTTCTTTTCATTAGACCAAATAGGTAATTAATGAGGACAATAACAAGGTGCAATAAATGGTAAAACTGTTTGCGCTATAAACCATGCGTTCATAATTAGATAATAATTCAAAATAATATAAGACACACCAATTTTAAATATCAAGCAGCAAAACAAGCTGATTTGTACAGCTAAGCATAGCTGGAGGCAGATGAAACCGGAAGCTAGACCCATAGATTTTACAAATAGCCACGCCCATTTTAACACCAAGAAAAAGGTGGATAGAATAATCTTAAAACAAACAAAAAAATTGTCCTTTCTTTTCATCAGGAGGCATGTCTGCAGGGTAACCTGATTGCAATCTGTCTGGAGCAGCTCAATGACCCTCATCCTCTTCTGAGGCAGTGGGTGGCAATCTGTTTGGGACGAATCTGGCAGAATTTTGATTCTGCACGCTGGTGCGGAGTTCGAGATAGTGCCCATGAGAAGCTCTACAGTCTTCTGTCTGATCCTATACCAGAGGTTCTGAACGTTGGCTAGTCTAATACTTGTAGATGTTGCTTATTTTATCTTTACAAGTATTTATATGGCTTACATTTACATTTACAAATTCAGATCTTAATCTGGGAAAATTAACCTGCCATAATTTATTACAAACCTTACATAAATTTCTAGTTTGTTCTGCTTTTCTGTGTACTTCCAAGTCTAACGCTAACCTGCTCACCAGGGGCTCGTTCTTCGTACCTCACAAACTCAGTTAACTGGATTTAATTGTTGTGGATTTGTCCTGATCTTGGATTGTTTCGTTCTTCGACTCTCATCCGGGACTTGCTGTCATAGCAACAGGTCTGTGAACTTGAACCTGCTCGGGAGCAGGCTTATTTTATGTAAACAAGATTTAGGCTGCACTCCTGACGGGTTATGATTGGTTGAAATGGAAAGATCACACCTGATTGGTTAAAGAGCACGACTGACATGGACTGAGTGTCCGTGTATAAGTGTATAAAATTATTACGATGATTCACACATGATTTATAAATATATATATATATATATTAAAAAATATGATATAGCCTGCTTTCCCATGACTTCTAATGTTCCTTCACTTTTATATCGTGCTATACATTTCATCACTACACTATACATTATAACACATTCATTTGAAAGATGAGCTGTTATATAACAAAAGAAACAAAAGCAGAAAATTATTGAGATTGCTGGGTGTCTGGCATGTTAAAAATAATGAATATGTATATATTATTAAAGAGCTTGAACAACTCATTACTGTAAGACACAATATGAAACTAAAGCTGAGACTTTGTTTAAAAAGTACTAAAGGGACCAATCTTTTTGCTATTGCGTGGCGCACTATAACGAATCAATTGGAAGACATAAAATATGACCCCACGAATATTACACTCGATATCATTTCTGCTAATAATCCCACATAAATGTCTTTGGTGTATTAAAAAGGTGTATTAAAAAGTTAAATAAGAGAGCTAGCGCCCTCCAAAGGAATATGGACTGAGTGTGTGAGCTGATGTTAAAAGTTGTTCCTGTTCAGTCTTTTAATAAATATCATATTCTTGATATTAAGCGGTTTCCAGGAGTTCTTAGATCTCATACCAGTAACGTGAAGCGGCCACGGGGACGCAACAATATTGAAATATGCCTAAATTAATTTAATCTAAATTCAATCTAGTTTTATTTTTATTTATTTATATTTTTTAAACGGTGTCGTAGTAATTTTTCAAAACCCTCTAATAAAAGCTCTTGCTCTGCTTGAGAAAAATAAATTGAGCTCGCTCTTTTGCCATTTCGTCGCCAATCAAAGGGGCTGTGATCTGTGTTTCTACTATCAATACATGTCGCCTTTTAAACAAACGCACGAGCGTGCAATAATCCTAGACAATTCAATCTAGCTAAACTAATCAACAGCAGGAGCGTTCCGAGAACTGGATTAGTGAGCTCATAGTTAGCGAGATGATCTCATCTTGGATGTTACATTTGATCTCGGATGTTTTAAACGATGTACGAAGAACGAGCCCTAGACATTAAGGGGCTTCCCTGGCGACAGGCTTTGTTTCTCACGCTTATGACGTCTGGAGGCAAAGGAGCACTCGCACAGCACAACCCACTCACTCACCGCACAAACGCACTCATCTCTACGGACTCAAGATATGACACTTTGAGCATATATTTTTTCTTTGTAACACTCTTAAGGAGAAGAGTGAGATTGCGAGGTGGGGGACTCAGAAGATTGTAAAGTGGGTGACTGGGTCAAGGGGGGTGACTGTTTATTGTCTGTGCAGCCAGATTTCAGCTTTTATGGCTTGGCCTGCAGCATACGAGAATCTCCTCAGCTTTCCCGGAAGAGATTCAATTTCTTCAAACGCCTAAAGTAAAGTAAGAAACAAGTGCAAATTCAAACGCAATTTTAATACTTTACCTAATTGACAGTGGCTCCCCGATGCCCGAAAATTACATATTTACCCAAACATATTTGTGACAGAAGACTGGAAGACACAATAGCCCCGGGACGTCGGGCTAGCGATTTTGTGAGCCCTGTAATAACATTAGAAACAAGGCTACTTCTTTTAAAGATGAGGTCTCTTTCTGCTATCTCCTGCACTCAAAAAATTACTCTTAAAATGAACATAAAAAAATCATGGAAAGGATTTCCACATGATTAACTTGCTTTATTTCAGCGTTATGCAATTATGTTATTCCAATTTAATGTATTTACGTTGAGTCAACTTAATTCATTAAGTTTACTCATTTACTATGGTTGGGCACAGCTTAATTGAATAGTGTTGTCACACCGTCACAATCTGCTGAACCAGGATCAGTCACACACGAACTCACCCAGCCACCATTCACACGCTCCCAGTCCCCTGATTATTGACACCTGCACGCAATCAAAGACTCCCCTACAAAGACGCGCTCTGCCAGTGCTTCAGTGGCTGAGCTCAAGGTTAGACGCCAACACGATCTTCTCCCTGTCTA
>JAUCMT010000556.1:0-11978 GCA_032357475.1 Enteromius thamalakanensis
TATCATTGCAAAGCAGCTTTACACCAAAGTAATGTTTACATTAAATGTAGTAGTAGTTTGTACATGTACAGATGTGAGATAAAGATCAATTTGACATATTCAAGCAGACAAGGAACATTAAAAGAGTTCGGTAGTGCTGTGTGGTGTTCCAGGGTTGGCATCATCTAAAGTCCTCTGTGGGGTTGGCATCATCTCTTCTTAAGTGTTCTGGATCCAGGCTGGAGCCTGTTAATTCCTAGTTACCGCGAGATGACAATCCTATTGCAGAACAGAACAAACAGGAACAAGATTAGCGTAGCTGCTGTTCAAACTAAGAAAATTAAGATTTGTTAAACCAGAGCTAAAAGATTAAGAATGAACATCTGATCAGATTAGGGTTGGGTCGATAGACGATGCCATCGTCCATCGACGATGGCCGATAGACATTACGATGCTGAGCCGGCATTGCGGTCCTCATCCGCAGCAGCAGCAACCAGCTTGCAAAAAACACTTAATCTATGGCCGCAAATTATGGAATTATTTCTGTGCCAATAAAAATGAACGAAACTTTATAAAACTGAAAGTAACTTTCCAAGAAATGATCAAAAATATGCCACTGCAAAAGAAGAAAAACACAATGAAAATGAAAAAATGAACTCAGTTGCACAATTTTAACATGCTCTTCAAATATGCTTCATTTTTTGTTAATGATTTTCAAAGAATCGTTTTCGCGAATAATGGATTCTGAATACGTTGCCACAGCTTTCGCTTACGCTTCGAAAATTTTCGTTTGCATCTTTGAAAAGAGCCGAAATGCCCATCACTAAGCGGCATCATCTTTCACCTCAGCGTGTCTCTCCTGGGAGCTGTTCATCAAAAGCTCATTAGCCAATCAGAGTAAATCGCTGTTAAGCCCCCACGAGAGGTTTGTGCCAAAATAGCAAACGAAAATTTTCGTAATCGTAAGCGAAAGCTGTGGCAACGCATTCAGAATCCATGATTCGCAAAAACAATTCTTTGAAAATCATTAGCAAAAAATGAAGCATATTTGAAGAGCATGTTAAATTCGTGTGACTGAGATAATTTTTTCATTTTCATTGTGTTTTTCTTCTTTTGCAGTGGCATATTTTTGATTGTTTCTTGAAAAGTTACGTTCAGTTTTGTAAAGTTTCGTTCATTTTTATTTGCACAGAAATAATTCCATAGCAAATCTATGCCATTAATAAGCGAGCGCACCACTGATGCTGGCGAGCGTGCTAAATAATTTCCGTGACAGGAAAACAGATGTACATGGGAAGAAACGGGGCCGCAAGCTCATATCAAACCCTCGTGCGCGCTTTATGTGTCATCCGCGTGCAATTCAAGCACTCACGTGCGAACTCTGTTTTGTTAGTCGTGGGGAGGTCTACTCACAAAACAGTGTCCCCCCTGCCACCAACGACGAAGATATCATCGTTCATCGCGATTTTTCACAAGTTGGTCGACATCGCCCAACCCTAAATCAGATATAACGGCAGGAAAAGTTGAGACGCCTTATTTGAATGCTTGGCTAAAAAGATGTGTCTTTAATCTAGATTTAAACAGACAGAGTGTGTCTGAACCCCAAACGTTATCAGGAAGGCTGTTCCAGAGTTTGGGAGCCAAATGTGAAAAAGCTCTACCTCCTTTAGTGGACTTTGCTATCCTTAGTACTACCAACAGTCTAGAGTTTTGAGATCTTAGGGATCGTGATGGATTGTACCATGTTAGAAGACTAGTTAGGTACGTTGGAGCTAAATCAGTGCTAAATTAATAAGTGCCTTATAGGTAAGAAGTAATTTTTTATAGCTGATGCGGAACCAAAAAGGCAGCTAGTGCAGAGACTTTAAAATTAGGGTAATATGATTATATTTTCTTGTCCTGGTAAGGACTCTAGCAGCTGCATTTTGGACTATCTGTAGTCCATCACTCCAATTTTTACAACAATTACACTGGCTTCCAGTTAACTACCGTATTGATTTTAAAATTCTGCTTCTCACATTTAAGGCTTTACATAGTTTGGCTCCTCCGTATCTCACCAAACTTTTAAACATTTATACTCATCCTCGTTCTCTGAGATCGACTCACTCTATTTCTCTCATGCTGCCGCGTATTTGCTTAAGTACAATGGGAGCTAGAACTTTTAGTTTTGTGGCGCCTCGGTTGTGGAATTCGCTCCCCCCCAATATACGGAATTGTGACAGTCTTCAAATTTTTAAATCACGTCTAAAAACTTATCTTTTTACTAAGGCTTACGTGAGAATTTGCAGCTTTCTTTTTCTTTTCTTTTATTTTATTTATGTGTAATGGATGTAATGTCATTTTTATATTGTTACTATTTTATTGGTTGTTTGCTGTAAGGTGTCCTTGGGTGTTCAGAAAGGTGCCTTTAAATAAAATGCATTATTATTATTATTATTATTATTATTATTATTAACAGTTACCAGTTCTAATGAAATGGTGAAAGTTTGAGCAAAATATGCTAATAAAATAAAATAAAAAAACTGTTCTGTCTTTGGGGGACTATTTACAGTCCTAACCTCAGAGGACACAAGAGAACAAAACTGTATATGATGGATCATAATGAAGGTATGGTCTCAACAAAGGAAAGAATAGGATTCCACATTTTATCAAATAAATTAACAGAGTCTCTAATGGAATGTTTATTTTTTTTGCAAATGCAGTAAAGACATTAAGTCCTTCAGCCAAGAAAGATTAGCAGGAGGGCATGGGGTTTTCCAATGTTGTAGCATTCATCTTTCAGTGAGGCAAAAGCAATAATATCGGCAAGACCCTTGCTATATAAACCATCAACAGGGCAAACTCAGAAAATTGCAGTTATTGGGCAGGGTTTCACAAAGACATTAAGAGCTATTGACAATGTGTCAAAGAAAGAGGACCAGAAAGAATTCAATTTAGGACAGGTGTAAAAGGTATGAGTGTGATCTGCCAGGGACAACGAACATCTATTGCACCTGTCATCTTCTGTTAAAGAAAGTTTTTTTTTTTTTTTTTCAATTTTGCTTTGATACAGACAGTGTTAATTTTGACTAAAACATTCTTCCACAGCTCCTCCTCAAATTCCCCTAACTTCCATTCCCATGTTTCTTTAAATGCAAAATGAGGAGGGAATCGTGGTGATTGAACCAGATCATACACAGAGGCAATACGATTGTGGGACTTTGGAAGGGAAAAGATATCTTCAATTAAAAGATAGCGCTGTAGACGGCAGGTCCCTGCCTCTTCAGGAATGGGAAAGAAGCTTCCAGCTGACCTAGAGCAGTTTCTAGTGGCTCTGCATTGGCTGCTGTAGCTGAGGCACGTGAGTCAGTGAAACGTGAAAGACAGCGTTCCTTTTAATCGTTCTAAAGATCGAAAACCACTCAAGAAGAGGGGCACTGATGATCAGTTTGAGCGAAATCACAGGCAGGTCAAAGCAGACAGAGAAGATAGAGGGAGGGGGGAGGGGCCGCGAGCTGTCTGTGACGGCATCCCATTCAGATGACTTATTAAGATCGTGCAGCTTGACAACGAGGTGCACTAAACCCCACATAAAACACACTGAGGAGGCAGACTGTGTCTGCATAATTCAGTTAAACATACTCAATCTCAACTGTAACGTAGTATTCATCTGGGAGAGGAGAACATGAGAGCGTGAGAGCGTGAAAGAGTGAGAGAGAGCATCAGCGAGCGTGCATGGTTAGATTGTTGAAGCAGCCTGTCCCCTCGTGCCCTTTTTCAGAGTGCTTATAAGGATCGTGCAGCTAGACACGAGGTGCACTAATCCTCACATGAAACACACACTGAGGAGGCAGATTGTGTCTACATATTTCAGTCACACACACTCAATATCACTGCAAATGTAGCTCTCGTCTGGAAGAGGAGAAGATGAGAGCGTGAAAGAGTCAATGAGCTCGCGCAAGACTGAAACACAAGCTGGGTAGGCGGATGTGTCTATATAATTCACTCATACATACTCAATCTCACCGCGAATCAGCCTGCGCCTTTGTGAGGAGAGCATGAGAGCGTGAAGGAGTTAGTGATCATGCACAGCAGACTGTGAATGCACTTTAAGGACCCATTTATTGCAGCTATATAGTTCTTCATGTCCAGAACTTAGCGAGGCAGAGGATATAAATAGAGTAGTTTGTGGGGGTCCGGCTGCAACGAGACTTACCCCACTCTGTAGGTATTTATAGCCTTTTATCTGCCTGGGGGGAATAAAGCCACTCGATTTACCAGGGGCGTTGATTCACTTGTAAGAACTAGCCGATAAAAGAGCTGTCAAAAAGAGGGGAACGTAAGAGCTATGCTGGCGTGCGAGCCCTCAAACCGACTGCTTAATTATTCGTTTTGCTCTGGCCATTGGTAGGCGTAGCATGGCGTCCACGATTGGTTTAAAAAAATACCACTGCAGCGACCAATGGCCGTGTAGTTTAATTGCGTGTTTTAAAAAGGCTTCAGTTAGGAGGAAAAAGGAGTTGTTGAAAGGGAACTAACACACTGGGTTTTCACACTGATAACTTCATCACAGAATATTTGTTTTCGACATGACTAACTTTAGAGTAGACATATACAGCTTTCTGTAGAGATATCTCTAATGTCTGTGAGTCATGTTTTTGCTGAGTTTCAGTTCCTTTTATTGACGTGTTTTAATCTGAACATCACGGAGACCGACACAGCAGGGAATGCACCCTGTTAATTTTCTTTATTTACCAAAAGCAGAATGTTTTGTTGATGTTGTGAGTGTATACAAATAAAATTAGACCCTTTACAGATTGAAATGCTGTATTACTCTTATATGTGCAATCATATATGACAGAGCAGTTTCAGTTCTTTTCTCTGACATCTGAAAAAAAGCCACGTGCTCCCGCTGGTGGGAGAGCCAACCTCAGTCCGTTAACTTGCAACACATCAACTTATATATTAAAAATGCATGACTAACGCCATTCAGCATCGAGCACAAGTGACAGACTGATTTTCCTTGAGCACTATTACACTGAAATAAAATGAAATCTCGAAACTGTCTTTAAGTTATTTACCATACCTTAAACCTAAAGAATTCACAGACTAATCATGAAATGCACGTTAGTCCATTAGTCCCATAGTTAGAAATGTTTTTCTGGTAAAACGACTCCGCTGCCTGAGGAGAATCAAAGATTCCTTCCACATTACAGCTCACTCGGAGGTGAGCCGACTACAGCATTCCAAATCGTACACCTTGCTTGTAGATTAGGCTCTTGACCTTGTTAAATGCAGCTCGTTTCCTCACTAGCTCTGTGCTGAAGTCCTCATACATCTTTTCTAAATCGCTTTACAGCACGATTTTTTTGCGCACTCCCTCTTCCCGCAGTATGTTATTTAAATCAACCACAATGCAGCACACCTAAACAAAGTTTAGACCAAGGGGTTAAGGTTTGGAGAGCTTTTTCGATAATGGATTGATCTGGGTGGATTTAGCTTTTGAAAAAACTTGAAGACCAATGGCCAAGGGTTTGAAATTGCTGTTACGACATTCCTTTTTCGGCTGCACTTGTAGCTGCTCCAATTTTGCATGAATGTGAAGAAAACTTTCTCCTTGGAATGCCAGACTGGAAGAAGGCTGCTTTGAGGTGTTTTTGAAACTACAAACGTGAAGCTGGCCAATTGGAGTGAACAAGGGGTTGGTTGGAGCCAGCATCACCACATCTGGGGCCAGCATCCTTATCTGAAATACTCCTTTGAGTTCATGGAGCTCTTTCTTAATGAGCTGATTATTTGAATCAGGTGTTTTAACTATGGAGACCTACAAAATGTGCGAAGCTGTGCGTCACGAAGTGCAAGTGAAGGTTCGTCATGCGGCTTTGACGTGCCTCTCAGCGAGGCAATACAATAAAGCTTTTAAAGAGGCCGACCCGACTGAAGACCGCTCCAGAATTGACCATGAAGGAGCAGTAGTATTATTGTTCATCCAATATAGCTACGCTCTTATGTTGGCTGCTCAATAATAATACATCAAATTTGGGAGTTTGGCAGCATACTTCTTCTTATCCTTGGTGATTTTTTTGTTCCAAATAAAGGCTGATATCTGATTATTTAAATTAAGGAAGAACGAGTTTGTCAAAAAGGAAGGAAGACATTGAAAAATTTACAAAAATGTGGGCAGCACATTTAACGTTTTAATTTTTCTGTCCAATGACAAAGGCAGGTGGTCCCAGCGCTCAAGATCTTGCTTCAGATTGGATAAGATAGGCTGATAATTGGCCACATATAAATCTTTATAATTATATGTGATACAGGTGGAAAAGGAACTGAACCTAAAGATGATAGACTGACCCTATCACCAATAGGTATTAATTCACCCTTTTGAATATTGATTTTAAAGCCAGATATTTTGTCAAATTCTTCAAGTAAATTTAACAGTATGGGAAGACTTGAAAGGGTATCTGACAAATATAATAGCCTATCATCCGCATACAATGAAACCTTATGTAAAACTCCTTCCCCCCCCTAAACCCGGTCAAAAGCCTTTTCAGCATCTAATGAAAGCACTACCTCTAATAATACTGGGTGGAGAGGAACTCTAAAGAATATTCATAAGTCATATAATGGTCGAGAAATAGTAACGATTCTTAATAAAACCTGTTTAAACAGGGGATATAACAAAGGGTAAAAACCCCTTCCAAACGATGTGCAAGGATCTTAGCAAAAAACCTTGCCATATTATGTTAAGAAGTGAGATTGCACGGAATGAGCTACACTCAAGAGGGTTCTTATCTTTTTTGAGAATTAAAGAAATAACTGCTTGATGCATGGTTGATGGTAAAGATTTCACTGAAAGTGATTCTCCAAATACTGATAACATTAAAGATGCTGAGAGCTAATCTGAGAATTTTATTGTGAAACCATCCTGTCCCAGCGTTTTGCCATTTTGCATAGATCTGATTGCTGATGTTATTTCATCAACTGTGAAATCCTCCTCCAATTCAGGAGGAGGGTTCTGGATCTATGGAAGGAACATGTACACGTAAAAAAAAAAAAAAACTCCAATGAGGAGTCGTTCGTACAAGTTAGAGGTGTACAGTGATTGATAGAAGTTTTTTAAACATTAATACATTTTTAAGCTATCAGTATTTTTTAAACCCAGCTCATTATTGATTTAAGGAATGGTCTGATTCAGTCCTTTGCCTCAGCTGATGAGAAAGTATTCGTCAAGCCTTTTCTGTATGTTCATAGCACACATACCGTGACTTAGAGATGAGATACTCAGCCTTCCACATACAAGCACCAAACACTGATTTGATTATAAGCTTAAACTTCACAAAAACTATAAACTGGTTCTTCAAATCTGATTGGCTGGTCACAATGGTTCCAGGGTCAGTAAAGATGTTGACCCAGGGACATGCGGAACTCAGCAAGCTGACTGGTAGGCTGTGAAAAGTGAGTGTAATTTCACAGAACAACAACAAACAGAGCAATGCAGGAGAGGCTGAATCGAAGGTCGAGGAGATAAGCAGAAGACCAGGGCTGGCGGCAGGCAAAGTAAATGGTAACACAGTCCAAAAGTCACGCACAGGAAATACAAACGGGAAAACGCTCAGAGATGATAGTAAATGCAAATCAAAACTTTGTGATGAGTTGGCTGGTGAGCTTAGCTTTTATACAGGCATCAATGATTTAATAATAGGCAACAGCTGTTAGGAAGTGGTGCATTATGGGATACAGAGTCCAGTAAGCAACAGAGAGTCTGATATGCAGATAAATAAAGGGAGTGCCCTCTAGCGGAGCATAGACATACCTTTGGTATGTCTTGGTTTTTGAAGGATAAGGACTGGGCTCCCTTGTTGAAGATTCAGCACTCTGTAAACAGCCACACATCTCAGTAATGACCTTCTGTGACTTAACCTCTTTGTGGAGGTTGTCAATTATCATCTTCCCTATTATTGTGGCATCAAAGAACAAGAGATACCTGGAATTTCTACTGTAGGGATGGTCATTTAACGAAACTCAAATATAAATATTCTAATATTTTGAGATAATAGATTTTGACTTTTATGAGCTGTAAGCTCTAAATAAAACAAAACAATAAAACCAAAAACTTTAAAATGTTTTACTTAATGTTTTACGTGATAAATTTGAAATTTATGTATTGAAGTTTTACTTTTTGAAATAAGTTACAAAAAAAATTTCACAATAGTTATCATATTAATTTTTTTTTAATATGTACATATATTTCAGAAAAATGTTATGTTTATATATTCAATTTATTATGTATATATAAATACACAAATAAAGAAAATATTAAAAAAAAACATTATTTTTATATCCATATAATTTATATTATAATTTATAAATATACAATATATAAACAAAATTTTTCTGAAGTACTGTATATACATGCATATGTGTATTTATATATACATCCTTAATATACAAAGAACACATACATATATTATGCAAACAACAACTTTTATTTAGAATGTAACTAAATATACATGTAAAATAAAAGACTATTCACATTTAAGTGTTACTTGGATAATCTGCAAGCCGTATGCTGATCTGCAGCCCTGATTAGAGCTGTTAGAATGACATGTTCTTTACACACCTGTCCTGCTCTGGCGTGTGCCCACTAAATACCTTCCTAAACACATTTCCTCAGCTGCTGAAGACAACTGCAGATTAGGCTTCCTCTTACTGCGCCCATTTTACAGGATCATAAGAAGTTCATTGTTGAAGCCATGTTCAAATTTCAGGACTTTATGCTCTGAGATTCCTGTCATAAAATAGCAAGACATTCAGCAGATGATTTATCCCAGATTTGTCTTGCCTGCAGTGAATTATGTCCCTTTTAATGGAGCTTTTGACAGAAAATATTTTGAGGGGAGAAAAAAAACAAAACAAAAACAAAAAAAAACACAGGGAAAAAGTGGAGAGAGATTTGTTTTTTTGTTTTCTGACGGTTATTTAGCCTGGCTGTAGTTGCAACAGCAGGGTTTATCCAGCCTTATGGCCTTGTGGTTTCGTCCAGTTTGTGTCAGCCTGAGGTGGGTAGAGTAGCCAAAAACTTACACAAGTACAATTACTCATATGACCTTTAGCAGTTTTTCTCACTGTATGAAAGGGGAAGGTTTTGGCTTTGTTTCTATGCATTGAAATGTGCGTAGTTGTGGAGTGTCTTTTAAATGGTTTAAGGATGGAGAGCGACGTCTCTGTCAAGGTGATGTAAACAGATCATTTACATTTAGCAGACACCTTAATACAAATTAGCATTCAGACCAATGAGAGAGCAATACAGTATGCATCATACTGTATACAAGCAACATATACAAGTGCAGTGACAAGTCTATTAGTCTTGCGTAGTCCACATAGCTATTTTATTTTTAGATCAGCTATGAGCACATCACTGCTACTGGACTTTTCTTTTTAAGTTATTTTCATGTAGTAATATTTAACATTTTCTGACATTGTTTTCTGTATGACAATTTTACCACAGTAGACCAATAGATTTTGCACATAAATCAACAGGCAAATCATAGTCTTAATTATAATCGAGTTTGCATGTGTATATACATTCATATATGAGCCTGTGTGGATGCTAGATCAGTTATGGTGTGCATGTTTGTCTTTGTATGTGTCTGTGTGAGTTAGAGGAGTCATTCAGGCATGTGTTCTGATCTGCTGGGTTCTCAGCTCTAATGGATAGTAGCAGCTGCCTCTTCATCTCCTCCAAACACAAACCACCATTGTATAAGTTTGCTCTCCCTTTCCAGTACATTCCCTTGCTGCAGCCTTTTATTGACTCTAGACTTATTTAATGTAAAAAATCAAGATCTTTAGAAAATAGTGCATGATTAAAGGCTGTTCTGTATTGCTGTAATGAGACGTATATTTTCTACATTTGTAGAGGTGCCTTTGGTGAACATGACATTAATACCGGTGCTTTATAAAACTAGTTTTTATGTTATTATGTATGTGTACAGTCTCCAGGTGGCAGTGTTGCACAATAATACATTTAAACAGTGTAAATGTCTCTCTAGTTCCCCATGTGTCTGTGTCAATCTCAAAGCTTGGCAGTTTGCCTTTGCTGGGGGGTAAAATCTCTTCTGTATTGATAGCCAAAAGTGTCTGTACATGCAAAACACATGTTGCTTCATTATTCTTAATATTTAATTAAATTATAGTAAATTAAGTAATAATTAAACTTTATTTTGTGTCCTTGTTACAATGTTTTTACACATTTTAGTACTGAGTTATATTAATTAACTACATGTACTTACTATATGGTTTGGTTTAGGGTTGGTTGCATGTAATTATGTATAATGTTTTGCTATTATAATAGTAAGTACATAATGTAACATGTATAACAAGGACACCTTAAAATAAAGAGTTACAATAAGTTGTTTTCTGTTTAAATATATAATCATTCCTAACTCAACTGGTACATAAAGTTGTACATATGGAAGGAATTTGTCAGATGATAGCACATTATGTCCTTTTACAAATGCCAGTATTTTGATATAAAACAATATTCCAGAAGTATGTTAAGCTATAATTTATGGAAGCCTGTTTCCGCCACTGTATAATAAAAAAAGGCTATTGCGACTTTTTTTTTCTCAGAATTGCGAGTTATGAAGTCAGAATTGCGAGATATAAAGTCCGAGTTGCGAGTTATGAAGTTAGCATTCTGCCTTTTTTTTCCTCTTCATTTGTGACACTTTCTTTCTGGCAAAGCACCATAGGAAACCACAAGATGTGATTCAGTGATTGGTTCATTGTTCGTTTTGTATACTTCAAGCCAGATCATTTTTTCTGAAGAACCCATCAGTGCATCCTTTTATACATATTCCGCTAGGTTTTAACTTGTCATATCCGTCAATATGCCACACATAGTTTGGCCTGTGACTGTTATACATGTGTCGCCATAGACAACCGTGAGCACACAGATCAACTCCTCGTCCATTCATCAATTGCATCAACAGAGGACAGTTTCTCTCTCTAATAATGCTCCAACAGCTGATCAATAAAATGTGCCACTTCAGCCTCATCTGTTTTATTATGTCTTAGTCACAAATGATTTCTGCATAACGTTCTCTCAAGAGTCTCTAAAACTTTATGTTGTGTGACTCCTCTAATAAAATTTTTTAAAAAGATTTCTCTGTTAGTGAATCTGTGCCGAAACTAATCTTCTATTATCTTTTCCATGGTTACAGGCTATAGAACACACATCCTACAGTCCGTGGACACGTCTTGTCTGTGACAAGTACATCTCAGTAATGCTGAAAAATCTTGCAATACCCTGACTTTTTTTTCTCAGAATTCTGACTTTATATCTCACAATTCTGACTTTATATCTCGCAATTCTGACTTCATAACTCGCAATTCTGGTAAAAAAAAGGCAGAATTGTGAGATAAAAAGTCACAATAACCTTTTTTTTTTTATACATTGGCGGAAACTGGCTTCCATAATAATTACTGATTCATACTTCTATTCAAAACAATTACAACAAAGACTAGACATATTTATAATTTTTTCACCACATTCATACATTTCGTTCATCATTTATCATGGAGAGTGCCATTGAATACATGTTTATAGTCACAATATTTTTTATTCTTTTTCAATTACATTAATTTAAGCATGTATTAATACAATATTGGGTTTAGTCCCTGTTTCTAATTGTTTTTCGATTACATTAATTTAAGCATTTATTAATTTATCACTCTTTCTAGGTGTGTTTGTTCAGTATTGGATAGGCTGAAAATGTTTTACAATCACAAGCATAGACTATCAACAGGAAATGTTAAAAAGCACTTCAGCCTCTGAACATAAACAATGATCTCACTGAAGTTCCATTAGTCTTTCCATCAGTGTGTGTCTCTAACGCCCGTTTCACACTGCACGCGTCAGCAGGGCGTTAGCAGCACCTTAAAGCTAACAAATGCCTCTAGTTTTATTCATTTAACAGACCTTTGAAGTTTGGGAAAAAACTCGTGTAAATTGT
>JAUCMT010000557.1:0-11976 GCA_032357475.1 Enteromius thamalakanensis
ATTGTTATTTTACATATTTGTCAGCATTCTTCGTTTTCAGTAGATCTAAACTCTAAATTTTTGTATATATCCAGCTTTTGGAAAACAAGAGTCTATGGCACATAAAAAAAAAATATAAAACAAAGGGAAAAAAATAAATAAATTAAATGAGAGAAAGTGTATGTATATTTTATGTATGTATTTGTATTTTATGTGTGTTTTTAACATTGTAAATATATACCCTTATTGGGAAATATCCTGGCGAGGAACCATATATGGTAATTTCATTGACCTAGATTTACAACATAAAATTGTTATTATTTTTCTAAAGTTACAAAAGCTTAAAAGTCTAGTTATAGCCTCCGACAACATTCCAGGGTTGAAATTATGAGTTTCCAATTATTTCAATGAGTGCCCTATAAAGAGTTAATCACGCACTGTCTATTCTCTTCGGTGACAGCTATATTGTTTTTGCACATACTGTATAGACATTAAAAGATTTTTTTATTCAAGGCAGTAGTTGGAATTCTCTGCACGCACACTGGAACTATACTTTTCACTGCCCTCACTTGGCTTTGATAACACAGACACACACATACACACATTCGCACACAAATGCACACAAACATCAGTCCTCCCACTGTCTGTCACTGACCCATGTCACCTAGTCCTCTGTGAGGCTGTCGATATTCATTCTAAGCTGAGCCACTGGGCTCTGGGACTGCTGTAGTTGGGCTGCCAGCACTGCACCTCACGCCCTTTCGTACCCAGCATCCTGCCAGCCAGTCCTGCCTGCCCTAGACCGATAGCACCATTCTCTTCTCCTCTCCCCATATCTCCTCTCTGCTTTTGCAGCAACACCTCCCCTTCACACTCTTCACCATCACTGCCACATTAAGCTCTGTGACTGCAAGCAGTTGCTGTGGCCCAAACTTTTCTCAAGCATACATCCATCTACAGAAGCATTTAGTGCTGCAGTTTTCAGAGAAGGAACTAGTGCAGCAAAAGTGTGTGTGTGTGTGTGTGTATATATATATAATACAATTGAATGCAAAAATCTAAATACAGGTACAATGTTTAGGTTACGAAGGTAACCCTCATTTCCTTTAAGGATGGAACGGAGACGTAACATACTGAATGGGAATACACATACATTATGTAACAGTATGCGGGAGCAGAGCACATGCCTGCATACTTGCACTTGCGGAACTTTGAATAAATCAATATATCAGTAAAGTTATGGATCTATATGAAAGGAATCAAAGCTTTCTAGCTGAAATATTGAGATTTGTAGCCACAACTTACTGGAGACCCAGTAGAAACACAGTCAGGAGCTACTCCGCATCTAGTTCTGACTGTGGGGCTGGAGGACCCAGGTTTGCCGGAAGGAACATTCTGAGAGATAGTGCACGGATCCCCTGGTATAGACAAGCAAGGGAGATGGCATCTACCACCCAATTGGCCAACCTCTGTTTGGAGACAGCATGTCTTGAACTTGTCAGTCAGGAGCTCTGTCTTTAGCTTTGACAGATATTTTATCTTAACTGTTGCTAGTGGCTCAAATGGGGCCTTCCGCAGGCTACGATGGCTAGGTCCCAAGAAGGTACAAGGGATTAACCCTAACCTATAAGGAACCTCACGACCAGTTGGCGTTTGCCAATGGATGTAACCTCCACTGCATTGTGATATGCTGCAATGGCAGCAACATACACTTTAAGAGTCAAAGGGTACAGCTTGCTCTACTGCTCTAAGCACTACTGCAATTGGGCATCTCTGTGGGTCATCTCTTTTATTATTTTTTGCAGGAGGAGCACCAGTCGACAAACAGACCCCATCTCAGTGCGGGCCAGTATTGTGCTACCAGCAGAACCTGCTCCTCGTCTTCCCTGATCTTGCACAAGGTCAAAAACAACGCAATAAAAAGACTCAACAGGCTGAACCCGCAGCATTTGGATAAAAACATAAAAATTAAGACACCCCAACACATTTACACTGCATGTATAAACCAGAACCATTGCTACCTGAAATAAGGATCATTAATTCAATCCAGTTGTAACATTCAACTCAGAGGAGACGGAGAGCAAGGAGGTAAGTATGAACAATATTTATTAATAAAGTAAAGAGTCTGTGAATCTCGTGATTAGGAGCTGAGGAAGGGAAGTCCGATCCACACAGTCTCTTTCGTGATTCCCAGGTAGTCAAACAGCGTGCACTCAAACCTCCGTCAGAATATAACCAAAGCTCTGACGTGACATCAGTAAGTTGACCTTAAAAACCAGATAACTGAATGGAATTATCAAATTAAGGCATTTCTTGTCAATAAAACAGTTGATCAGACTCACAAATCTGACTGATTTGTTATGGAGGTCAACTCAAGACTTGCTCTGACATACAACAACGGTTTGAATTTATTCAGCATAAGTTTCAGAATATCTAAAGTTTGGTTCCCAAAGAAAATATATATATATTTTTGTGTGTGAACTATTCCTTTAAGGACAAATGATCTAGCCTGTGAGCAGATAGACACGAGCGGGTGGTAGCAGGGGTGCCGTTATAACAAGCTGTCCCTCCTCCCACTATATCTGGCATCCCTTTTCTCCTGCTCTGTTGGCAGTGGAGTAATTACCTAAGCCAACTCACTCAGAAGTGAGAGGGCGACCCAGGCAGCACACATAAATTGTAGAGGTGGCAGCAGATTGCTACTGCGCCTTTGAGTGGGCATTGGCAAACTAGAGAGTAGATACAAATGGCAAGCGGCCTCAGCACCTTCCTACAGCGAAATCGATGAAAGGAGATCAATAGCACAGGTTCATTTTCAGGTGTATGGAAATCCTGATGCGGTAGGACAACATGTCACCATTTAGGGCAATAGTATACTAACACTATTGGTAATGTGTTTGATTTAAACAAACCTAAAAGTCAGTAATTGGCTCATTTGTTGTTTGCTCTTGTTCATTTGGCCAGTTAAACTCTCCATTCCTCCACTTGTGAAGGGCAGTTAGTCTTTCTTTTATTTGCTTCCTACTTGAGCTTTTTTCAGCCTTTGCTGCTCTTCTAGCCTAGCTCTATGCACCCATGTTCATTTTAATTTCCCCTTTCATTTTCTTCACTCAATCTCCCTTTCTGTTTCATTCCTTGCCAAGCTCATTCTCTGCCATCCTCCATATATGTCCTGGTCTTGTTTATATCCTCTGTGTAAATGTCACATAAAAGGGCACCACCAATCCGGCACAACCTCTGGGAAACGTCTGTTTAAATGCACTCAGACTCTATCATATGCCATCATCACGGTGTGCAGGTGGCCAATGAAAACATTCACAGAGTTTAATGAAAGCTGCGGTTTGAAAGGCACCCCATGAGAAGCACTATTTAAGCTGTAATTGCACACTATGCCATTCTTGCATTACCCATGCAGGCCTATGGTCATTAAGTCTCTGACTGCGAAATGCATGGCATTTCTCATTGATTATAGTCTGACATGTATGTTAGACAGAAAATGTGACACTTTTCAAATATTAGCAGCAAAATTACTTTTTAGAGCATGGAACGAGGGTGTGACTATTTGCCCATATGTTGGCAATACGGTTGAAAGTAGAAAACAAAAATTCTAAATAGGAAAAGAAACTGAATAAAACAAAGGAGAGAAATAGAAGGGTGTTTTTCATCTTCTATGACTTTGTTTTTATCTATATCTGTAATATTTAATGCTTAAATGATATTGTAAATAAAAAGAAACATCAATACAGCAACAGATAAACTGAACCCATAGAGTGAGAAAAAGAGAGGGAGAATGAAAGACCACTTACTGAACAGTTTTATGAGAAATCACAGCTGAGAAGGTCAAAGCTTTTCATTCCATCTTGCTGGAAAGTGACTCTCCCACACACTCATACTGACTGTGAAGCACAAAGCACTGTAGAGAAGCAACAAAGACCTTTAATGTTTCAAGGTTCGCTTTATTGAGTCAATAAAGTTAAATACACCTTAAAAACAAAAATCACACTTTCAATCTGTAGATATAAGCGGCACGACTGATTGATATAAATCATACAACTTCCAAAAAGAGGTGAAAATGCACTCCCCAAAACCCCAAACACAACAAATCGCAGTTTGCAAAATGGATTCTCACTTCTTGAAATTAAAATACATTACTTTATAGTTTTACACAGTTTTAAGTTAACTGGCAGTAATCCAATAATCATTTTAACATCTGGATTGCTTTGATGGACACATTGCAAAGCAGATCTGCTTAAGAAACAAACAAAGACCGACACTGACAGAAGCCACTCCCAAAATAGTTGATTGACAGCAGCGTGTCACACAGACTGAACTGGTGTCTTACCTCAGAGTAAGCCGTCATCAGACCGACATACAGAGACAACCAAGAATGCTTAGTGATTTAGGTGTTTTGTTGTTGAGTGTATTAATGAAGACAGCGATAGTCATTTATCCCCGGACATCAGAGAGACTGAAGACGCAGAGGATTAACGTTATGTTCTGAAGGGAAACACGGCCTTGATCTATCGAAATGCGTTTATGTTTACGCGAATCATTCATGATCCAGCCTCATCTACAAGTTGTGAGTATTATTATATCTTTTAATGAATCTTTGCAAATTGCATTTCCTAATAATGTGCTAATTAGCAAGTTTCACTATGAATACTGCTAAACAAAGATCCTCAGAGAGTGCCTCGGAAAAGAGGGGCAGGGTCAGTGGAGCTTGTGAAGATTTAAAGGGGAAGTACACAGAACAGTGATTTCTAAAGAGCTGAGTGTTTGAGAAATTTTAAAACAAACTATATTACAAACTTTCCATTAAAACATCATATTAGGTTGTGAAAATTTTGCTTTGTATGACTCCTTTAATAATGTTAATATCTGGCCTCTGTAAAGCCACCAACAAGCAAAAAGGCTTCTGGATTTGTTTCACGACTCAACAGCAACAGCTGGCCTTTTCCTCAAAGATTTTTCTCAAAAGAAAAGCTGATGAATAGCTCAACAGCATGATGACCATACATTGCTGTTCTTCAATCATAAAACTCAAAAACAGAGGCCAGAGTTCTTCACATACTAACATATATAAGATCAATCATGCCAACACTGCTTCCGGAATATAATCTAGGATGATGAACCCAGAGCCAATTTTGCAAATACACACAAACTTTTTGAAACAGAGAGAGAAACAGAAAAGGACATTAAAGTCTCTTTTTTATCACAGCACATTTGGTTGTTTGTTTTTAATTCAGAGCATTGTGCCCTGTTTTAAGTGTCATTGCAATAGGTGGAATCATTTCCTCTGTTGCCTAGTAACATTTTTTCTTGCATCTCATATAGCATCTTGCTCTCGCTTTTTCCGCCCTCTGAAAGTACAGAGAAAATTATTGTATATCACATATGTGGACATTCTGCAATCAGACATATCCAAAGATAAGTAGGATGCATCTTATTAATAATAGAATAAGCCAGTATCCCATTCATAACAAGAACAATAACCACTCAGATAAGCAAAAATCAACAATTCACTAAATTAATTAAAATGTAAACAAATGCTAATGTCTAATGACAACCACCATCTGGATATTGTAGCTCACTTAAACAGGAAAACATTTTGCGTCCAGAGAAGTGTGTTACTTCACAACAGCGCTGAATAAACTTGTTGACCATAAGAGGAAAAGTTAACATGAAAAAAATCTATACTGTACCCAAGCCTTTTTTTCCACACACAAGAAAAGATGCATTGAACCACAAAGACAAAGTCTTGCACATTAGGCTTGCTCACGGTTCTCTGTTTACAGGTAGGACTTATACCATCTTTGGTAGTGCTTTCAGTCCAAGCAGATGCACAGTCATCTGGAAATTGAGGCTACCTATTGTGAGCCATATCCAATTAGATATGTTAGGCAAGATGTCTGACCTTCTTTCATGTTTCTACTAAGCTCCTTTCATCAACTTGGCAGATATCACCTTCACCACTTCCCTAGAGCAATTTCAAACTACATTTAATAGAACAATAACTTCCCTTATATGTAATAACTCCCTTTTATTTTCTTCACAGAAAATATGCTGATCCACTCTATTTCTATAAAGTGGATGTAATAGCCTCGTTTTTGAATAAATAATGCAATAAAACATCCATTATACTTTTAACAACCTGGACGCAGCAAGCAAACGTTCTCTTTCTTCTCATGCTTGACCTCTATAATCCATTAGGAAATGTGCTTTTGCACAATTTCCATGAAACTGGAAATAATGCAGATGATCGTGCGCTTGACATACGACATGTGCTTTTTATAAATATTAAATACACAAATGTTCTACAAAAATGATCAAACTAGCAGCCTAGATTTATTCTAATTAATGCATTTCCACACCTCTGTTCTGTGTTTGTGTCAGCAAGTAATTTTTTAAGAGAGAAAACAGACACATATTGCAACAGAAACCTGCGTGGGAGGATTATCGCCTGGTTAATCTGCATATATGTGCTTCATACTTAATAGCAAAGTCTGTTGGATATGTTCAACCATTGACTTAAGACTCTGTCGCTCCAGGACAAAACAAACTCCACATCTCCTCACAGACTTTTTGTTTTCTGTTTCTGAGTATCTTTACCTCATGTTTCATTGATTGCCCTCCCTCAGTTTCTGTGCCTCAAAAATACTTGAAGAAACCACCTCGGCTTTCCTCAGACACTTCCATTTCTAAATGTACCACGGGCTTTCCCGTGATGGATGGATACATTGTTTTGTGCTATGGAGCTCATAACCACCTCAAAAGGGGTTTAATATAGGGGTGGGTCGTCTGTGAGGACCATCTCTTGAGCAGATGCATGGCCTAGGGCTTGCTGCTCTGGCATGCTCTATTGTTGTCCCAGTGTGGATGGGCCTAGCTTAGGATGAGGTCCAGCACTGGCTGAAAGGCCTGTATTGATCATGGAGGCCTTAGAGAGAAGGTCATATCCCTGCCTTGGAGGCAAGTCTGCACTCTATACAGCCCAAATCCTTCTTCTCAAGTGTTATTAAAGCCCTATGGAATGTCATCTGGCACCACTCTCTCTCTCTCTCTTTACATTTTTACTTCAGCAATACACTATAGTTTTATTCTTCTGTCTCTTTGATTGTTTTCCAACTGCTGCATGAAAGTGGGTGCCAAAAGAATCCCCCCATTCATGCAAATGGAGGTGCAACTGCAAGCTCAAGATAACGTCCTCAATATAAACTGCTTTTCAAAAGTTTGGAGATTGTTTTTTTATAAAAGAAAGTAATACTTTTATTCAGTGAAATGCATTGAGTTGATCAAAACTGACAGCATTTATTATGTTAGATTTTTAGTTCAAATAAATATAGTTTTTTTGAATTTTCTATTTATCAAAGAATCTTGAAGATTCCACAGAAAAACTAAGAAACATTCAACTTAATGTTACTCATAGATCAGCATATTAGAATGATTTCTAAAAGTTCATGTAACGTTGAAGACTGAAGTAATGACTGCTAAAAATTCAGCTTTGCCAGCACAAGAATAAATTACATTTTAAAATATGTTGAAATACAAAACAGTAATATTGGGAAGTAATAATATTTACCAATATCATGGTTTCTACTTGATCAGATAATGGGAACTTGGTGAGCACAATGGCGAAAAATTGTACCAACCCCAAACCTTTGGATAGTATTGTGTAAATTCATGACAGACTCATGACAGAGCTTGTGGGGGTTTTATTTATTAAAAACATAAAAATACAATTTGCTAATGGTGAGTCTGATGAGTGAAATAAAAAGACTCCAGATCCATCTTTGTGCTCAAGATGCTGTCAGTCTTGTGCGTTTTTGACACCTCATTCAAATTTAAACATAGCTCTTTTTGAAAAAGTCAATAGCGATAACTATGTTCCCCCAGACATATTCACCAACCACTGCATTCAGAAGCCAAGCGATGAATTAACACATGGCTTCTCTCAAACATCTAGCAGTCTCATCAATGCTTTTGATGTTGTGATGTCTGCCAATTCATTTTTAAGAAATCAATGCTATCTATTTTACTCAAAGATCCCAGAACAAACATTTAGCAGCCTCTTGTGGCCCCCCCACCAGTCCCCCTTTGCGTCAGACCTATAGGGAAAGGAAACACTCCGGCATGGCATCGTCTTTTAAAAAGATCTGTTTTCTAAAGTGGAGGGCAAGTGTGCCGCTTCTCATTCACCAAAGAAAACACACTGCATAATGCGGACAGATTGAATCTTGTCATGTATTATTGATATTTTGAGCTTCTTTCTCCTCAGCTATTCACAGAAAAATCAAATCATTCTCAGCAGGGTTTTTTAAATATAAGAAAGTGCACAAAATAGTTTGAGCTGGCTCAAGCTACGATTAACATTGCTCTGAATTAGTAACTTACTCTGTAGAAAGTATTGATTACTCTATGAAGTCAAAGTTCAACAAACTTTAAATTTTATGTTGACTTAACATTAAAAGTTAAATAAATTGAGAGAGATTGTTGAATTCAAACGCCTAGGTTACGAATGTAACCCACGTTCCCTGAAGGAGGGAACGGAGACGTTACATATGGGAACTCGCCAGAAAGACCAATTGCCTTTGAACTTTATACAAAAGGCCAATATTGGCGTGCAATTGATTGCGCTCAGGTGCACCTCATCACTACATCAGTATAAGAGGGCACAACCGCAGTACACATGCAGGTTCCCTCCTTCAGAGAACATGGGTTACGTTCGTAACCGAGACATTACCATTTCAGTCGAATCACTTCAACGTTACATATGAGAACAC
The DNA here is from genome assembly GCA_032357475.1 of Enteromius thamalakanensis. Taxonomy (NCBI): domain Eukaryota; kingdom Metazoa; phylum Chordata; class Actinopteri; order Cypriniformes; family Cyprinidae; genus Enteromius; species Enteromius thamalakanensis. Next base: position 8,760 of record JAUCMT010000557.1, read on the forward strand.
CCATGGAACAGACCACGACCCTTGAGGCCACGTTACACAGAGACCCCCCCGCTGACAGGCGAGATACATTTAAAGTCTGTCAGCAGAGGAGCCTGAACTTAACCTTCCCAACTCCCTGGGGCCCAGAATGGGGGGTCCATAGGGCTGCCAGTTGTACTTAGCAGGTGGTTGGGGAGCGGATCACATGACTAAACACATAGTTTCTACCTGTGGAAAAAAGAAATGCAATATATCGATACGATTATGGATATAATTGAAGGGAAACACAGCCTTCTTGCTGACTGGTGGCCACAACCTACTGGGCGAAGGAGACCCAGAGGAAGCACAGCCGGAGCTACTCCGCTCTAGTTCCGACTACGGGGCAGGGAGGACTCAGGTTCAACTATTACAGTGGAACACTGAGAAGAATAGCGCATGGATCCTGTGGGAGTGGCACTGCAAGCCAACACCAGCTGTCCTCCTGCTCACCTGCTGTCTTCTGTGAAGACACGGGATGACAAAGCCTCTACATGAAGGTTGTAGAACCTGGCGAAGGTGTTGGGTGTCGCCCAGCCCCCAGCCCTACAGATATCTGCTAGACAGGCGCCATGAGCCAACGCATAGGACGGAGCGACACTCCTTGTTGAGTGAGCTCTCAGTCCTAAGGGGCAAGGCTCTCCCTGGTATAGATAGGCCAGGTAGATGGCTTGAACCACCCAATGAGCCAACCTCTGTTTGGAGACAGCATTCCCTTTTTGCTGTCCACCATACCAAAAAAAGAGCTGCTGGGAGTGTCTGGTGCTTCGAGTGTGGTCAGTGTAGAGGAGCAAAGCACATACAGGACACAACAACTCTAAGGCTGGGTCTGTCTCCTCTCGGGGCAGAGTTTGCAGGTTTACTACCTGATTACGGAAGGGCGTGGTAGGAACCTTGGGCATGTAGCTGGTTGACGTAGCTTCGTCGACAGAGAAGGCTTGTAGGTCCCCCACCCTCTTAATGTAGGCCAACGCAGTCAGAAGCGCTGTTTTCAGTGTCAGATACTTGAGATCTGCAGCGACATACGCTTTGAGAGTCGAAAGAGGCAGCATGCGCTCCAACTTCTCTTGCAGGAAAGAAAGCACAACTGCGATCGTGCATCTCTGTGGGTCCTCTTCACGAGAGGAGCACCAGTCTACGCACTGACCCCATCTCAGAGCATAAAGCACCCCAACCCGTGAAGAAGGCATCTGTGTTTACCACGACATTGCCTGGACACCTGACCCAGGGGTACTTTGACCCGGAGGAAAGCAGGGTTGGTACACGGGCTGAAAAGGTGGCGACACTGCGGGGGAACGCCAATCCGGAGTGTTTTGAACGGCAGCTTGAGAAGAGACCGGTTCAAAGCTCTTAGATCCAGGATGGGTCTTAGCCCACCACTCTTTTTGGGCACGTTGAAGTAAGGACTGTAAAACCCTGACCTCATCTCGGCTGGAGGGACAGGCTCGATTGCGTCCTTCGCCCGTAGGACCGCAACCTCCACATGCAGCATGGCAGCATTGCTGTCGAGTGGACAGTGGTATAGTGGATGCTGCAGTACCTGGACGGGCGCCTGATTTGCATAGCCGAGGCGTACCATCCGTATCAACCACCGTGAGGGGCTGGGAAGCGCTATCCAGGCTTCCAGCTGAGTTGCTAGGGGAATCAAGGGAACGTTGACCTCTGTGCCAGCATTCCTGGATCCCACCACTGGCAACACCGGGTCAGCATCCTAGGAGACAAAAAGGTTAGAGTCAGATGGGAACCTGACTGGGCACTGGACCCGGAGGTGATGTGAGAAATTGCTCTTTCTGTGAAAATGTGGGTACCGCCGACCCAAGGGCCGATGGCAGCTGAGTGCAAAGAATCTCCCAGCCCTCCTCCAGAACTGGGGACGGAGATGTCGTCGTCACTCAAAGAGCAATCATTATCACCTCCGGGTTGCCTGTCTCAGGAACGCTTCACACTTCTGTGAGTGTTTCTGTCCGTTCCCTGAGCAGCAGGTGGCCCCCCTCGCCCATGGCCAGCTCCATGGGGCGCCAGTCGGGCATCATGTGCCTTGGCAGGGGTCGGAGCAGAGGTGCTGGGTACCGCTGGGGGACGCCCTCGGTGACAAGAAGGCGGAGGCTGTGGACTCGGTTTCCCTCTGAGGCAAGATGTGAGACATCACCTCGGCCTGCTTCTGCACTGGGCGCCGACCTGGGAGAAGGGGGTGTCGAGAAAGCGAGCCTTCTTGCCGTCCGTTACCTGTGCCAGGTTCAGCTAAAGATGTCGCTCCTGGACCACCGGATCTCCTGGAGTCCTCAACGTAGCCATGGTCATTTGCTCACAATGAGCGCATTGACCATCCACGAAAGCTGCCTCAGTGTCTTCTCTGCCCAGATACGTGAGGCAACGATCATGTCTGTCCGAAGAGGTGAGGAAACACACCCAGAAACGCACATGGGATTGCCCAGGGAAGACCTTACACGGCAACTCCGTGTACTCAGAGGTCTTTGCTCACTGGAATGCAAGATGACTGGCACAGCCAGCCTTAAAAAAGGCCACCAGCCCACAGCATCTGCAGACAGCCGCCCAGTGAACGCTTTGAGACGAGCAGAGGAGAAGATCGCAGGAACTCTTTTGAATGAGGACGCTCCACTCCAACTTCTCTAATCGCAAGTCGAGGGGGTCTCCAGCTCAGAACGGTGTAGGTTCTGAAGCGAAAAGCTGCATGTGCACTCCGCTCGTGCCCTCTACTCATGTAGTGATGAGGTGCACCTGAGCGCAATCAAGTGCATATTCATTGGCCTTTTGTATAAAGGCAATTGATCTCTCTGGCGAGTTCCCATATGTAATGTCGAAGTGATTCGAAAGGATAACTAGACCTTGAAGCAGTGTTTTATTTCAACACAGAACCTTTTTTTTGTAAGTAATCAAAAAATATTCTTAAAGTGGCCAACACTTGATTAAACATATGCAAACCACTGGTTGAGAACCAATGACCTTAAATAACCTGCTTTAATCTAAACTTTTTTTTTAAATTACATTATCTAACATATTTTATGGAATAGTGTTGTCACGGTCACAAAATTTCAGTATTCGGTACCAATACCAGTGAAAATCCACGGTTCTCAGTACCAATTTCAGTACCAAAGCAAAACATAAAAAACACTTTTATATAAGAGGACTTTTATTTAATCAAACAGCAAAACTATATTTCATAGCCTAGAACTGCTTTTCT
>JAUCMT010000558.1:0-11961 GCA_032357475.1 Enteromius thamalakanensis
CTATGACATTCTATTCTATTCTATGACATTCTATTCTATTATGATCCATTCTGTTGTATTATATTCTAGCTGTTCTATTCTATTCTGTTCTATTTTATTCTATTCTGTTCTGTTCTATTCCGTTTCATTCTATTCTATTCTAAAGTTATAAAAGACATGATATGGAATGAATGTCAATATATTGATTTCTGTGTAAAGTGAATTGATTAATTTCTATTGGCTGCTGGGATAAATGAATTATGATGGATGACCCTCTTCCAGTAGGATTGGTAGGCTGTTATATTGCATGACCTCCAAAAGAGTCACAATCGCATAAGGTTTAGAATAGAGAGCTCTGAAACAAGCTTGCATTTAACAATAAAGGCTCTCTGCTTGCATCTCTAATCCCACGAGGAATCTTGAACATCAGTAGAAACGTTTCATGGCAAGATTCTTTACAGTGAAAATAGTTATTTAGATTTTTAAGCTGTTTGTCAGACTAAGACAAAATAGTCTTTATACCCTGCATCGTCATACGAGCACATTCTCTTTTAATGAATTTCTCTGAGACTTTACATGCTACCACTTTTAATCTGGAGGTCCTGTCCAGAGCACATTCTTACATTACATTTACATTTTGGCAGACGAAATACCCTTGCAGACGTTTTTTAAGAAAACAAGTAGATAGAATATAAAAGGCTTAAAGGAGCTGATATTTTAAAAAAAAAGCTTCTGGACTGTTCGTATAGCTACATGGTAAATGCTAGAATCTGGCAGGTCACTGAAGATCATGCAGAAGCCTTGAAGGCAGTTGGTTTGTTTCCCATGAGGCAGATGGGCTGTACTGTGCTTGAATTAAATCTGTGAATTTTTTGGTGAAGTTGTTTGTAGGAGAGGGCAAGGTTAACTGAAACTAAAACCAAAAGAATATATTGTTACTTGAAATAAAATAAGGTGAACAAAACTTAGTTTGCTCTTTAGAGCTGCTTTAAAGCTGAATAACATCTTGAAACCTTGACAATGATGTGTTATTGTCAGCAGAATCTGAACTTTCTTCATAGTTGAGTTTCTGTAATTGATTTAAAGCTGCTTTGACATATTGTATAAAAGCATATATACTGCATGTACAGGGAAAATACATCCCTTTGTAAAAACTAACCAATTTAGTGGACAGTTTCTGTAAAAAGGTTTGACTTCAGTTTTTTTATTTTAAAGATAAGATTGTTTAATTAAAGTCCTGGGGGCCATAAAAATCTCTTATCTTAAGTCCTAAGTTAAGATTTAAAAGTTAAAGAACATTTAAAGAATCTAAGTAAAACTGCCACGGTGACTAAGAGATAAGATGTGTCTGTAATTCTGAAATACGTCTCCAGGTTATTTTCTGAGAAAGAGATTAGATTAAAGCAGGGCTCGGCAACCTTTCCTGCAGAGCCCTGATATAAAACGCTGCATTTTCTCAGCAATGTGTAATAACTGTGATTAATTTTAATTTAGATTCAAAAAATTAATTTTTCTATGTACGTGCCCATAGACTATTAGCATTGTTGCAGTAAATTACATGGTTATTGGCAAAAAAAGAAGCGGAAGCTGGATCACAGGCGCGAAAGTCTAGTCTCTGAATGCACCTAGAATATTGTATAAATGTTCACTGGACAGTCCATTGCAAAAGTAATGTATATGTATTAATGTAATGATAAAGTAATATAGTACTGTAAAAGCTATTCAATTTGCATGCTTCTGTGAATCATTGAAACTAAATTTCAATAGTCCTAGGAAAGAAGAACATCTCTGTTGTTCTTTTGAAGCTTTTAAACCCTCATTAGTAATGATGCTGCCTCCTTTAGTGAGGTTTATATTCCTGATCAAACAGATACATGAATTTAGAAAATAGATGGAGTGATGCTGAAGTCAATGGCTGTAACTGCTTCATTACTGACATTCTCCTCCTCTGTGTTCAGCAGTTCAGTTTGGGGTGAGCCCATCCTTTAACCATGCTGTGATTTTATTATTTTTTCCTTTGTCCTTTACAAATGAATCGCGTCTTGTCAGATTATCTGCTACGACCTCAGTAAGATCTCAGAACATGTGACATTTCAAAAGCATTAATAGGTTTTAGGTGAATATGAAACACTGAGCTATCATTTGTAACCACATAGTTAAAATAAAAATAAAAATCTGCTGAAAAACAGCATTTTTGGAACCAAGCTGCTCTTTTCAGAACATTCAAATTTACTAACCGATCACATTAACATGTGAATGCCTGCATTTATATCTGTTGGCTTATATTGTTAGAAGTGCAGAATGTTTTTTTGTTTTTATGAGTTGTTTAAATTCTAACTCCTTTGACCAGAAAACCTACTGTAAACTGATCCTGCAATTCTTAAAAAACATCTAATCTTCCTCTTCGTCCCTTACAGTCAGGAGAAGGTGTTCTGTCTGTAAGCAGATATAGCAAGGCGCGTTTAAGTTCCTGTTTTCCTTGATAAGTCCATTCTGTTCACCTGTGCTGCTAGTTCTGCTTTTTCCTCGAGTTCTTCAGCAGTTTGTGGCGAATCTGCTTATTAGCCAGAGTTTAATGTCCAAATCTGCCCAACAGCACAGGGAAAAAAATACATGCCTGATTCAAGGAGGGGGTCTAAAATAACCACAAAAGTTCAACTGTGCTTTTATAAGTATAATATTATATATAATACTATATTTAAGAAATGTTTTGTGTCAGGTAAGTATTAAATTGCTGAAATGCGAAAAACCGTGTTCGGTGTTCAGCCTTTGGTCCAGTGTTTCGTTTTGTTTTGTTTCAGGTTCGGCCAAACATTTTCTTTAAGTGCATCCCTGCTAATACTGTATCCATTTGTTACAAAGTTTCTTATATAATTGCACTGCAAAAATGTATACCAAATTTATTAAGGTAAGTGGTTGCAATCAATTTATTTTAGCTCTGCTGTCATGTTTTAAAAAAAACTTCATATAAATGTTACAGGAACATTCCATTTGATCATGACGGGAATGCTACTTTTAAACAGTCTTTGAATTGTATCAGTGTTACAGGAATAATGTTCCCTCATACCTTTGAGAAAAGCTTGTCAGTCAAAGCTCTGTTAGTTGCGAAAATAGCTCAACTATGTTTTTTAGTTTTATTTTTGTTAGCTGAAAAAAAAGGGGGGGGGGGGGTGTAGACTACATTCTGTAACTAAAATATTAGCTGTTCAGTAAAATAAACAACTTGAATGAAAGCATGAATACCTTTGCTGTCAGTTTGAAGAAAAGAAGTGGCTTGCAGGACACATTATCTAATAGCCTTCACTTCATTTTTGCACCAGCTTGACATCTATGAGAACAGCAGGATTGTACAGGAACAGAGTTCACTTTAATGAGATGACGTCTGTGTCTTTTAGAGTAACATTCAGAGCAGCAAGTCCACGTCCAGCTGCAGGCGTCCAGCCGTTTATTGTCCAGTATGATAAATTAGCATAGAAATAGCTTCCTGTTGAAAACATGCCTCCCTAAAAAAACAAGTTAATAGTGAAGTTACTAATAAGAAAATAAAAATAAATGATTCTAGACGCCTGAGGCAGGTATAGATGGTAATATCCTACAGACACAATGGTGTATTTATCATTATTATGCTTGTGTGGTCAATTATTTCCATCTCTATTTCATTAGTATATGCTTTACTTTTAAAACTTATAAAAAAGGCTCTACAGATCTCCGGTCTTCTGTCGATGGTGATTAAAATCAGTCATTTCAGATCTGTCATCACCCTCCAGATCCTGAAACAGTTTGTCTAATAATAGTTGATTTATAATAGTTGGAGTGATGATGAATAGCCGAGTCAGGTAGAAGTGTGAGCGAGAACATTAAAAACAGACCTCTATAATGCAAAAAGACATTAAAAATCCTTAAACCGTACATCGCCGTGTTTAATTAGTGCTTTTCAGGATACACAGTGAATGAATTCCAAATGTTTGAGACTAAATTCTCTTTTTATTTTCAAAGGAAAACAACAAGAAACCATAGGCTTACAAACGCTTTTTGTGACAAATTGTACAGCGTAGCAGTTGCCGGATTAACAACAGAATAAAAATAAAAGGAAACATTCTTGGCTTTTACACAAAACACTGTGCCATAGTGTGACGTTGCCAGGTTGTGGCTTACCAAGCTTTAATTTAGCATTTTCAGACACTGGATTGAATTGATCATAGACAACAGTCTAAATCCTCATTTCCTGAAGCACAATGCTGTAAAAGCTTGCTGCTGACCTCGAAGCTCTACACATACGACAACGCTTTTAATCTACAAGGCATTTCTTGCTCCCGAAATGAATGACGCTAAACAAATCATATCACACATTTACAGCTCAGTCAAACCTGATCAGAAAACTTGCATAGCCACTAGACATCTCTGTAAGCTTTACAGCACAACATCAGGCAAATTAGCCACAAGCTAATAAACTATAGTAATAATAAACATCTACAACAGATGTTTGACATTCGCATTTAATGCTGAGCAGTTTTCTCGGTCCATATCACGTGGCGTTCAGCATGGCTCTGTTTGATAAAGAATGTCTGAATACTGTACGGTGCATGTCGCCTGGTGTGTTTAAAAAAGGAAGTGGATCATCATTCCACGATAAACGTTTCCCACAGCAGCGTATGCTACAGACGCAACATAGTTGCAGCCAGCTTGTGGAGCAATTACATTTCAATTAAATTCAACTGCTTTGCAATTGCTTGCGTTTCATTGGGACACTCAAGAAATTTCTTTTTTCATCCGAACAGGTCTGTATCAGTGTCTCAGCAGTGGATGCTCTGAAGTGAATGGGTGCCGTCAGAAAGAGAGTCAATGTTATGGATAGACAACTAGTATTTTAGCTGGAAGCAACAGGACATCTTTTGTTTTAACTGATGGATATTGTGCAGACTCTCATTCTGACGGCACCCATTCACATCCATTACTGAGACACTGATGCAGAAACACATTTCTCCAGATCTGATGAAGAAACAAACTCATTGAAATCTTTGACGGCCTGAGGCCATCAAATTCAGGAAGTGAAATGGGTTTTAAATTGGAAATTATATCATTATGACAAACAACCCTGGCATCTAGTTATCAGCTTTGTTATCATCCTGACCCAACGGATGCAGAAGTTTCTCACACTGCAGAAATAGTAAAACAGCCCATAATCCTGAGGCACGGTGACACAGAAAGCTTGCACTCAATACCATTTTGATTTTCAAATCCCATTTTATATTAAACACAAATAGTCTGCACTGTTACTTGCTAGAGATAGCATTGGATCCATTTGTTCAGACTGCGGCACAAATATGTAATGCACTGTATAAGACTGATTTCTTAGGAATGTGTGTTAGTTCTGTAACTAAACAAAGGTGTTATTTCCAGTCAAGTGGAGAGACACACATCCACAGTGTCGTAATCATATTTCAAAGGACACAACATTGATTAATCCATCTATTTACACAAAGAGAAAAACACCAAACAGAAGAAAACCCACACTGAGCATGATTTGCAAAAGGCATACCGTTTTTCACTTTCAAAAAAGTCTGATCTGAAGCATCTTTTAAGGAGTCTGGTGTCTGGAGTTTTCAGTACAGAAATGATGTAGTGAATGATCAGAAGGATCTGGCAACCTCATTCCTCAGCGTGTTTGTTAGTGTCTCTCTAATAGTCCCATACTTCATTTACTTCACACTGTATTCTTGATTCTAATTGATGGTACTTTCTTTTGGTGTCATTTAAGCATTTGAAGGCTTAGTTGTAGGCTTTCTGTGTTTTTCGTAGTCCGTAAGTGCCATGAATGCTATTGCAGTATTATAATATGTTATAATTTGATTTCCTCAGTAAAGCCCAAACACCCAGCACAATACAGAAGAGCTTATTTCTTAAAGCTCATAGAAAGCCCTATATTGTATAATTATATAAAACTGCTGCAATTTCTCACTAAGCTTATCACAGAGAGTGTGATCATTTTTTTATTAACTATGACAGTCTGAATTCTTCGTGTCTTATTCTGTTTGTCTTGTTATATTATCCTGACTTTTTGTCATGGGAAATCTGTGTTAATGAGAACAAAGTGTTAGGAATTATTACTCAGAGACAGGCTGACAAGTCTGGAACAAAGACAAGCCTTAATGTGTAAAATGATTAATTGATGTGATCTAATTTGTGTTTTTCTACAGATAGTTCAAGAGAGTTTATATTAAGTGTCCCTAATACCTGTGTACTTCCATAGTAACTAGATGTGTACTTAGTATGTATCTGCAGTGTAAGTACACACCGGTACACAGAATCTACAGCTGTAATATTTTTGTAACTACACACATGTAACACCCCTCAGAATGGTGTAAGTACACATGTGTAACAGGACATTGGTAACAACACTTTTTTCACTTCACTAAGTAGTCATGTAACAAGAGCTACATTTTGTAACAGCAATATGTATAAGAGTAACTGCAACAGGGGGTGTAGTTGGGTGGGTGTAGGGATATGTAAAGTGGGTGGAGTTGGTGCACCTCTGTAACACCAGTGTATATTCGTGGTAACTCCTCAGGAACACTTAATATAAAGTGTAACATTCTGGGTTAGGGTTAGGGTTAGGATTAGGTTAGAGTTAGGGTCTAACCCATTTGTACTTTCATTACCAAAAAGTGTTGTTACCAATGTCCTATTACACATTTGTACTTACACACACCATTCTTAGGGTTGTTACATGTGTGACGTTATAGAAATATTAAAGCTGTAGATACTATGTACAGGTGTGTACTTACACTGTGTACATACTACATACACATCTAGTTACTATGGTAGTATACAGGTATTAGGGACACTTAATATAAAGTGGGACCCTTCTTTTAAATGGTAAGCAGTGTATTAGTGCTGCCCACATCAGCCCTGATAGCTTTTCCCAAAACACAAAATCTGCTGCTGGAGCTTGATATGTAATGTTTTCTGCCCTTCATTAGCATTGCAAATGTTTTTAATAAGCATGCTTACTCTAAATACAGTTGACAAAAGTAATTCTTAGTTTGCTTTATTTTTTTGCCATTAATGCTCTGACACTAGAAAGCCATGAATGGATCAAAGCACTTTCTGGCAGGTTCCAGACAGAGCTGTGAGTTGCTGCAGTGTATAGCACAGCTAGCCGTTCCCAGTGTCATGAAATCAATAAAAGCCATTTTAAAGGTTTTAGGGCCCAAGGTGAACCCAACTGGATAAAGTAAAAAATAAGGCGCTGATGATTATGACAATCAGAAACAGCTACTGCTGTAGTGTACTTGCATGTTTCATGTAAAGGAACAGATGGAATTAATTTAGTAGTCCCCTTTTATCAATAGCAAGTGTTTTGACTGCCTTGTTTTTATTCAGAACACACTAAATATTGTGAAATACTATTACAATTTAAAACCACTTTTTTTCTGTCTGAATGTATTGTACAATGTCATTTATTTCCGTGCTGAAGCATCTGTTGTTATTGAGGAACACTTCTTTTCTTCCCCTCAGGTTTCTTTGATCAATGTTTTGCACACTTGCTGAATGACAAAAAATGCAATTTGTGTAAATAATAGAGTCTTACTGATCCTGTTAATTGAACTTTTAGAAATAGGCCTAATCTGTAAAAATGTATTCTGTGTAGAAACAGGCATAATTAATTAAAAGCGATGTTTGCTTGAGGTTATGAGTTTCTTTAAGTTGCAGAATAGATTGCTCTCCCTGTCGATCCAGCTCAAAATCCAATTCAGTTTCTCATCAGGGTTTAGCTAATTCATTTAAAATTCATGAACCTAAGGTACTTCTGTTCTTAAAGTCTGCTCCTCTGCGCGTGTATATAAGATTTTCTCTGGTATTGCTGGAGTGTTCTGTTCTTTGTTGTCTTCGGTGCTGTTGTAAACTAAGAGGTGTTGTGTGTGACCTTCTCAAAGAGCTGCCTGCTGCACAGCTCGAGTCAAATGTAATGGCTATTCATATATCACATTCATTCTCTTTACAATACATTCATCTTGCTATTACAGCATTAAGTATAGAAATAGACATCAATGCATGCTAAAGCAGAAGCCAGGTCTTACATAAGCCGCTTGGCACGGACCAATTAGGACACACAGTCAACACTAAAATATAAACATCTGAGTCATAATGACAGATCGGACATCTTCAGCACTCTCTACAGTAGCTGTAACAGCATCTGTCCCCTTTGGTATTTACCACAGACGGTTCACATACAGTGGACAAACACAAATACGATACACACGGTACAAATACACGTCTCAGGCAAACATTGTGCTTCTGCGCAGTAATGTCTTGAGAAAAGACAAACACAGGCCGTTTGGTGAGCGCAGCTTGCTGCCGATCTGAGAAAAACGGTTCGCCGTCATTCTGTAAACTCAGATTATCAACAAGAATAAAATGTTTAAAAGTGTCCTTCAGCGATTGTCCCACAGACTGTTTTGTTGAATGTTTCAGAAGAGTGGCATTTTCGGCATGAATTCTCAAAATTCTAAATTCACTGACGCGCCTTTTAGAAGAAAGTCATTTGTACCAATTCGGTATTATTAAGTACATTAATATAAGGTATTAATATGCACCCTTTAAGGATGAAAAAAAAATGGTTGCACTTTATTTTGTCTCCTTGTTATACATTTAAATACTGTTATTACACGGCTCTTTGTAATGCTTGACTCTGATTGGTCAGTTGAGACATTTGCAGGTTCGTTCTTTTCAAATAATAACCGCTCAAAAAGTAATAACTCATAGCCGGGACTACTTGTGTGTTTAAAATCGCTCCGCCGTTTGGCGCCATCATGTGACAAACACTGGACAAACACAATTAACAATGGAAAATTTAAAATACATACATTGTTATATATTCATATGTACTGTAGATGTTATAAATTCTCTTACTAACATTTGAATGTTAGTCACGTGGTACTATATAGTTTCGTGAAAGTATGAAAATGTTAATTTAAAACAAATATGCCAATAAAATATTTCAAATTTAAAAAAAAGGTACTATTAGTAACTTTGTAAATACATGTCGACTAATTCTTATTAATCTACAACTACATGTATACTAACTCTCAGAGTAGACTAGTTAGGGTAGGTTTAGGGTTAGTAGAACATATACTTGCATAGTTTTTGATGTCAGTATGTAGTATGTTGTGAAGCCAATAAAATAAAATATTAGGAGATATTAAGCAGACCATGTACTAATACTCTAATGACTGCTAGTTGACAAGTAGTTGACAAGTTACTTCCTGTTAGTAGGATATCTAAAGTGGACTATCAAAATAAAGTGTTACCATAATTTAGGTTAATGTAATGTGTAACAAGAACACCTTAAAATAAAGTGCCACCAAAAAAAAAGTGTACCTTCTGAACCTGGAGAGTGTAATTGAAATGCTGTGGCACAGTTTGGCTACTGTATATACAGTAGACGCTCTGTAAACAAATCATTTACTATACAATATTTTTGTAAAAATTACTTTGACTTTTAAATGACTTTTTGCTCGTTTGTACTTTGTGGGAAACAACATTTTTGAGAGTTTCGAGCCCAAAATATCTTTCCTGTAGAAAAGTAGTTGTTGGCCGAGAGAGCTCAGTGCTCTGCAAATAAACAAAACATCTTCATTAAATTGACAACACATATGCTGCAAGTGCTCACAACACAATTAAACAAAGACAATAATGTTTTAGTGCTACTTGTTTCTCTATTTTATTTTTGTGTGTGTTTTATAATTATTTGCAGCTTGTCTGTTTATTTGTGTTGTGAGCATCTGAAGAGCTTGTGCTCTCAAACCAATTAAGATGATTCAAAAGGAAATTGTTTTCAAAAAAGTAGTTTTTTTTTTTACGACTTTTAGACTGAATCGTCCAGCTGATCAATTGAAAGTCTTTGTGTTGGCATGAATAATCCATCTACTGGTCCCAGGCTTGGTTTTTACCCACCCTGACGGGACTTATTTTCTCTGCTTCCTCCGTCTGAAACACTTTCTGGTTCGTGATTCCTTTAATCCCGGATCCCATGCTGGATCCCGTGTCGTCTGAGCAGACCGAGTTATTACAAATCCGAGTGGTTCTCCTGTGCTCCAGCTCCAGACAGGTCCTGGAGTCCTTCACGTCTCCGTCGGTGTAAACCCGGTTCCTTCCACCGAAGGTCAAGGGATTAGAGCTGACCGCAGGATCCCTCACATCTCTGCACTTCTGTCGCGGTCTGCTCCTTGTCTTCATCCCGTCGCACCAGCATGAATGCGTCCTACACACCGCCTGAAAACCCCTTTTGAAGTTCTCATTATAGTAGCCGTAGATAATAGGGTTGACACTGGAGTTAGAAAAGGCCAGCCAGTGAGCGAACGGGAAAACATAGCCACTCAGAAGATCTAGCTCGTCTTCATTTAGACCTCCGTAATCGGTTAGGAGCATCAGAGTCCAGAGAGGCAGCCAGGAGAGAGTGAATAAAAGTGCCACAACGCTCAGCATCTTAATCACTTTAATCTTCTTCTGGGAGATGAGCGGTCTTCCTTCCTGCTGGGACGGTCCGCTCTCCTGCTGGTCGTTCCCAGAGATGACGGAGGTGGTGCAGAGCTTGATCCCGATGCGTCCGTACATGAGCGTGATCAGCGTTAGGGGAATGAGATAAATGTGGGCGAACAGGACGGTGGTGTAGACCTTCCTCATCTGTGGGCTGGACCAGTTCTCGAAGCAGGAGAACAGCGGATAGGTGTGGTTGTATTCTTCACCATGGACCATGTAGTGATGCTCCACTCTCTTCACGGTTAAAGTGACCGCTGATGGACACATGATCACCACCGCAAGCCCCCAGATCATCACTATGGTCACTTTGGCCACTAGTAGGGTCAGTTTTGGCTGGAAGGGGTACACGATGCAACGGAACCTGGAGGAGAATGAAACGGAGTTAATCCTCGGACTTCATTTTCTTTCTCTCACATCATTATGAACAGTTTTGGGCCTCAGAAGGAAATGTAAAAATGTGTGTACAGTAGAGGCTTTCAGCCGTGCATCCTGGATTATGTGAAGTGAAGAATGCAGGAGAAGGAAGGTCAATGCTCATTAGCAGCTCAAAAAGTAATATGTTTATCTAAAGTCATTTTTGTTCATTATAGTTGAATTGGATCAATGAAGGTCAGCAGCAAGGACGATGGGTAATAAATTGGACTTTTAACATTTATGTAACATTTGATTATTGCAGGCTTGCATCATATTTAGAGTTTGTATTGCTGTTATTGATTTTGAGGACTATTGAATTTGTTTTGTGCAAGTTTAAGGCAGTATACTCTTATTGAAAAAAGTAATTCAATACAGTACAGTTGGTGCAGTTTACTGTACTTAAAAAAGTTATCTGATTACTTAACTCACATACATACTCGTAGCCTCAACACTGATTCTAAATGCTTTCGTCTCACTCCCACTTTCATTATTCACTCTTTATCACCATAAAAACATAACATATATATCTTTATGTAAACCTATATTCTGAATAGATCAGAGAAGCAGTAAAAACTCTTTCTCAAACAGGATTTAACATTATGAACATTCAATGTTCTTTTTGAAGCACTGAACTAATAATTGGGTCAATCTCACAATGTCAGGGTCACATTTCAGTCCAAAATCAAATTAAGAAGAACAAGAAATAATACTTTGAATAAAGAAATGGGAGGCTATTTCAGAGCCATTTATATTCTTTTTATATTATTTCTTTGGCAATTAGACCATATTTTTCCCCGGCTTGTCATTACTTTAATGCATAATTTTTATTTCATATTCCATTGGGTTAAGTTCTCAAACTTTTCAATAGTGATTGTCATTAGCTTTAGTATTATAGTATATATATATATATATAAATGTCACACTGTAGGCGTGCCCTGTATGTGTGTCTATAGGTGCGTTCGACTTCATGCGGCGCTGCGCAGACCGATCGGCGGCTGACTTGAAGTAGTGCATGCCGGTTAGAAA
>JAUCMT010000559.1:0-11954 GCA_032357475.1 Enteromius thamalakanensis
CACAAATATTTTGCTCTACACAAATTTGACTGTAACAAAATATCTTCTAAATTATTGAATTCAATGTGAAATTTCTAGTAGAAAAACTAAATGCCCAATAAGCATATTATTATTGTGTTACGTCCCAGTTCTGGGGTCTAAGAGTAACATAAATAATGGTCTTTACACCAAAACCTTTGGTCTTTCAGTTTTTTTTTTTTCCTTTACAGAAAATAGGAAGCTAGTGAACTTAAGGGGTGGGCCAAGGCCAAAATAACGAATATAATGAAAGTGTTAAACAAAAATACAGGGACTAAACTAACTCCCTGACTATTTCAAAAAGAGGAGAAAACTAATTTTGCAAAAGAAAATGGCACCCAATCCAAACTTTTACACAAATGTCACAATATATTATCTTTTCTTAACAACAGTTTCTGAACAGCAACACCAACAACAGCCCACACTCCAGCTCTGCAACGCCTCCTTTTTAAAAGATGCGTAGTTCCAAGTTTACCCAACTACGGGGCACGTACTGGCACGTTCAATTAGGGCGGGACCACCTGAGAGAAAGACAGAGAGAGAGAGAGAGAGAGAGAGAGAGAGAGAGAGAGAGAGCATGCATGCAAGAACGAGAGCTATGCATACGTCTCAATGTAACAATTGTTAATAATAATCATCATTATAAGCAATTCTACTTCTAAATAATATACAGTTGTACTAGTAGTCTGCTAAACAATCTATTTATAGTCTGACAAGCAATCTCAGCTGATTTAAATGACTTTGAACATGCTTCATCCAGTCAGAATTTAGAGTCAGAGCTGCATTTATTATGATAAATCACATTTAGAACAGATGAGGAGAGTTCATTTAAATCTGCAGTCTTGCTAAAATGAAGTTGTTTTCATGAGCAGATCAGTGCATTGAACACATACCATGACTGAATCTTCAGGAGTTGAAGTAATGAAGTAGCGTCAGTGTTCATGATTGCTCATGTAGAAATTCTGGTGCAATTTCAGTCTTGCTGCAAATGGTGACTTGGAGGGATTGAAGATTTGGAAGTTAGCTGGGGTTGATATGTCCAGCTTTGATGGCAAGAAACCTTCTGAAGTGGTGAGTTAATGAAGATTTGTGTGAAATAACCATAACTGATCAACAAGTGCCTGCATTGTTTGAGTGGAAATGTTGGTCAAATGACTAAATGTGAGTGTGAATATAATATTAAAATGCTTATGTTAAGAAATATTGTAAATGTAATGCTTCCTGTAATCATTCATGAATTGACATCCCTCACTTTCAGGCAAAAGATGCGGAGGTTGTGGCCTTCTTACAGGCAGCTTAGAGCCAAATTCAGGTATGGAACATTTCTGGGTTGTCATACCATAGGTTATGAAAGCGTATCTATACTGGTTTAAGGTCAGGACATGTTTCTTATTGTTTCAACCATTTTAGTTGAGTTACTTAAAATAGTTTATATTTTATATATATATATTTTTTTAACCCAAGTCTGTGCTCCAAAGCATCCAGTATTTCAATTGGAAGATGTTTCATATAATAAAGTACATGAATTGAATTGCAATTAAATGAAAAAGGTCAATTTAACTGCCACACAAGCAGCACCTGAGGGTTAAACATGTATTATTAGTGTTTATCATTATTATTATCATCACAAGTATTATATTTTTATGTATTTTGTGACGTTTTAAGTAAAACCAGGAAGAAAATGCCTAAAGTGGACAACAAACACACTGTTTTACTTCATTCTAAAATGTTCAAGAGATAATGCAGACTGTCCAATATTTTATGAATATTTGTATGAATATGTTCCCCCTTTTATTATAATTTATTAAATCTTGAAATCATCTCTAAACTGCAGTCAAAGTGAGTTTAAAATGCAGAAGTGTGCTGACATTGTTGTCTGTTTTGTTCGTTCTCTAGAATGAAGACTTGATGAAGAATACTGCATCCAACAAAATCCTGAAGAGACGTCCTGCTACTATCATATGTCCACTTTCCCATATTTACCAATAGGGGCTTTTTTAACCCATCAAGCTTTAACAAAAAGCTGTTAGATTTGAATGCATTGTTAAGTTTATAGTATAGGAATCGTAATCATTACATACATTTCATTTTGAGATAATTTTCAGTACAGGATTCTCTAACCGCTGATTTCAAAAACATCTTTAAATCTTCTTTGAGATAATTAGTATGATGATTACATTTAAATGTATAGCCAAAGTTATCCAAATAATTCTGTCTGCCACATTCTAATTAAATGTGTTGTTTTTATTAATATACTGATACTAATATAATATAATGCTAATATTTTCGCATTGCTTACTGTTGGACAATATATAGCACATTATAGTCATACTGACAGTTAAACAATAGAGAGCAAATTTTGATGTTTGATGTAAGTCTGTGTTTGTAAACCAAAATTAATTGGAATCCAGTGAATAGGCATGCTCACAGGAAATGTTTTAATCAAGCTTTAAATAAAATTCTCTTAAAAGCACATTTCTGTATGTCTGCATAACATGTCTCGTTCTTGTGTAATTTCTGTATTAAATATTTCACTGCATGAAAAGAGCTGTATCCGGACAAATATGGTATGGGAAATTCCCGCTAAACTCTACATTTGCCAGATGTATGAGGTAGAGTGCTTGGAAAGGTAGTATGTGAAAGTAAATTCCGTGAAACAACCAGATACCTTGCGTATGTGGATGCATACAGGAATCGGTGGAAGTTTCAAGAAATCCTCACAGCTGGAAATGAGGTGTGATGGCTGTGAGGTGTAAGAGTCTTTCATATGTTAAAGACTTTCAAGTAGAGCTGTTGTCTGTGTTATTATAGCCGGAAAGGGGGATTAGCCATGGGACAGCAGATACTTAAAAACTGGAAAAACACTCTTGTCTAAACAAATGTGTTTACTACATATGTTTAATATTAGGATAGCTTCATTTGTGTTTTTGAAGAAAATGTGTGCATCATTCAAAATAATTTAAATTCAATAGACATGATTACCTTTTTTAATGTGTGAAAATTACTTTTGTACTTGTGTCTGACACAATGTGGTTTATAGTAGTAAAGCAACAAACATTTCGGAATATCATGAAAAGGTTTTATTGTGAAGGTTTACATTAACAGATAATGACAAAAAATATGAAAATGCACAATAACAGTATAAGCAAACAAGCATTCATAATTTCATTGGCCTAAATCTCAACCACTGTGCATAGTGGAATTACGAGACCTTCTCTGTAGTGGGACTTAACTGCACAGTGGAAGTACTGCAATACGCTCCACAGGGAGAACTGCTACAGATGCATCAGTAGGAGTAGTTAATATCTTATTGCAAATGACAAAAGAGGTATTTACTGTATGACTTGATTTATCGTTTTATTAGGGGACAATAAAAAAACTGTCCAATAACCGTACACCTGGTCCTACATCCGGACTGTACACTTTTAAAATCCTCCTGTCATAAAAATGACCTCCGGAATGTTAATGTGCAACAGCCGTAAAAACAAGAACAAAGTCATATAAGTTTATGATGTTTATTAAATAATAAAGTTTGTTTGTCTGCGTGTATGTTTCTGTGTTCTGCTTGTGAACTGGGACCTCAGCTGTCTGAACTGTGGCCCATCATTCTTCCCCCTCCTCTGCTGTCCTGCTAGAGCTGTGGCCCTCTTCCTCCCCCTCGGGTCTGAGCTCCAACGCTCTGAGTGCCAGAGCTTGCTGTTATCTGAAATAGAGAGAAAACAGAAAGAACATTAGTAAATACATGTTTTAAGAGCAGCAAATTAAATTTAAAAACAATAGATCTCTCGCCCTACAGTGTCTGCACTCTTCAATGAAGACTTTTTAAAACCATTGAAATACTTCTAGTCATCTAAGCAGCTAAGTTTGTTGTCAGAAAAGCGGAATGAAAATAAGTGACTGAATAGCATGCATTTAATACTTGTCCTAAGCTCTACAAAATCTCTAGTTCACAAGAAAATCTAAATTAGAAGACTGATCAATAATCGATCTGTTGCTTGATGTACGCCTGTACGGTAAATCTGGCTGTACGTGTTTTATAAAACAAGATTAAAATAAAATTGCGTCGAGACGGCTAGTGTCTCTGTGTCACGCTCAGACTACACAGACAAGGAGTAAAGTTCAATAAAGGAGTTTTATTTTGTGCACAAACAGAATATTCATCCTCAGCGATTCTCATAAGGTGCAAGTGATATAAACAGTTCAACATACACTCTAAAAAATGAAACATTAGTTCAACATAAAAACATGTGTTAACGTTTTTCACTAGAAATTTTAAGTTAAGCCAACTGCTGGCAGAATTACATTAATTCAAAGCAATGTTTTTGAGTATGGTGAAGTAGCTTTTTAGCTACAACAAAGCATATTTCTAAGTTACATGAACTTAATATTTGTCAACAGGAATGCAAGTATTTAAGTTGATCCAACATGATATTTATGCATGGTGAAGTAGCTTTTTGGTCATATTAAAATACATTTCTAATTAAAATCAACTTAATATTTATCAACAGGAATGCAAGTATTTAAGTTGATCCAACATGATATTTTAGGTATGGTATAGTAGCTTTTTGGTCACAATAAAACACATTTCTAAATAACATGAACTTAATTAGTATGATCCCTGCAAAAGATTTCTATATTAAGGGGATTTTCCTGTTTCACAGAAGGCGAAGTCTCTCAAAACTACAACCTAGTTCGTTTGCTTGTAATATAACCTTAAGGAACCTTGTGGGTCGGGCTCCTCCATGGTGGTGCCCACCCACAAAGAAGTCAAGGTTCTAAGACAGTTGGATACTCGATGATCAGACTTTTTTCAAAATTAAATTAAGTTACCATGTGCTGTGTCTGCTCTTGTGTCATGACCTTCATAAAAAGGATTCCCCAGAAATGAGGTGTAGCTACAGAACCTGGCTGTCTTTGTGAAGCAAGAAGCAGTTAAGTGATTATAAAACAATCTGAGGAAGATGAGGATGTTGTTTGTGTTTGTTTGTTTGGTGGTTTGAAGGTAGCTGAGTGAAATATGCTGACAGCAAGGAGATGCAAAATACCTTCTGAAAGGTTGCTAGGAGTATTTAGAGGCATGAAGGCAATGTCAAAACCAAGCACTTGGGCAGCAGCTAAGGGACTCTTTCCTGGTGCTCAAAAAGAATAGAAATTCAGACAGTATTATTCAAATGAGATAGACCCATTTATTGACAGTAAAAAAAATGTAGGACAATTCTTAAACTTTCAAATCGCAAGATGTAGCCTTTTCCTGAGACACAAAACAACATGCCCTCAGAAACTTTATTCTAATAAATATTTGACTAATCACCTTTCAGATTAACGACAACTAAAGAGGGCACTGCATATGAAGTTCAAAACACAGAAGTCATGAAAGAAATTAACCACAGATCAAATTCCTTAAAAACGTGCAAACAGCAGAATTTGTAGGCTAGACAGAAAACATGAGCTCAGAAGCTTATGAAGAACAGTGTTTTAAAATTTGTAAAACCCAATGCAGAAAAAAGAAAAAGTTGTGTGTGTGTGTGTGTGTGTGAGTGTGTGTGTGTGTGTGTGTGTATAAGTGTGTGTGTGTGTGTGATCTAAAACTCTCCCTCGATCAAGTCTGCTCTAGAAAATACCAAACTTGAGGTTCATTACTTTAGAGCTGGCTTTTTGTCCATCAAGCTCAAGGCATAGCTTCTGAAACACTTCAAAGGTAAATTTCAAGTGCTTGGGATAGGTAAGGTTAAGAGCGTAGATTACTCCCATCAGCAAAGCACAGGATCTGGCGACATCAATCCCCTCCAGGATCTTGGATCCCTCAACTATGATGGTTGCACGCCCATCACCAACGATAGCAATCTTCATCACTTGCATTGCAAGGTCTGCGTCGAGCTCCTCCACATCCTTGTAAGAGAAATTAAAACATGTCAGGATGACAGCTCAAGCTCTTCAGAATGACATGCATAAGGGAATGCAGGGTGACCATGTACTTCAGCGCCTAGCCCACAGGAGACCAGAGCAGAAGATTGAAACGGCCATATCTGTACCCAAGAAGGCTAAAGAGTCCATGTATATTTTGGTCATTGGATTTTTCGTTCAGGTGCATGTATTAAAAAACAAAACCAGTGTTTATTTAATTTTAATTTCAAAGTTGAAAAAATAAAAATGAAATGCAAGGCATTTTCACATGTTCTTTACAATGAAATAAAAATTTGATAATGGTTTGATTTTGGTTTTGGAACAGGACCTTTGTAAGTCCCTCCCCCTACAAAGCCTCTCCAAATAAACTACCACTTCCGGTATGAAAATAGGCTAAAACGGGTTGTCTTTTGTGTTTGTCTTCAAGTGATAGTATTTTTTTCATTCTACAACCTATAAAAGCATCAATTCAAAATCAATCTATTTTTACATTTTTGTTCATTTCATTGTAACGTCTAAAATGAAAAATGCTTCGTTATTAATGTTTTTCAACTTTGAAAAGAAAATAGTAATAATAATACTCACCCCGAACTGAAAATCTAATGAACAAAACATACAGACACTACAGAGACATGCAGTTCAAACAAAATAAAACATTAAAAAAGTACTTACGCAGTACAGTTTGAAAAGATCCTCCTCCTCCTCTCCAAGATGGACTATGAGGCAGCGAATGGCAATTTCTCTGCGCTTTTCAACTGTGTTGTCCTAAATGATGGAAAAAATAGATACCGTGTTCATTTTAAATCAAATTCAAGTGTAACCAAAATAAGAAAAACAAAATTGAAAAAAATTAGTGGTGGTATACAATGGACCTTGTTCATAGCAGCCATATCGACATTTGAAATGAAAACAGTGAGGCAGATTAAAATAAAGGTCTATTCATAATAAAGTTATAATAAAGTCATTATACCTGCAGAAATATGTCGTTAATCTGCCTTATCTTCAGGCCTGCAGCTCCTCCTTTTGACTGGGTCAAGGCCATCAGTTTTGGGGTGCATTGGTCAAGCTTGGCCAGAAAGGTTGATACAAGGCTAACTGTTGTTATCCTCTTGAATTCTTCACATATCTGCAGGGCACACCAGTACAAAATACCACAAGAGACACCACTATGTATAATTGAAATTTGTACACATTCCAAGTAATGATTTAACAAACATTTTATTATCTCACCTGTGCCTCACTAAAAAGTGCAGGCCAGCGCTTCATGAAGTCACTGATGGCAGGGGCCTCTTTCACTATTTCCTCCCGACGAAGGCTGAACGTTTTGGCCATTTTCTGAGCTACCACCCTGGAGTTGTCTCTTTTCATCACTTCACTTAGGAGCTCGACTCTCTCTTTTTCCAAACTTTCACTACTTTCACCTAGAGCATGAGGGGGTAGGTAGTTCACCTCAGCCTTCTTTGGTTTTTTAACATTCTTTGCCGGATATTGGTCATGTGTTGTTTTCCTCTTCAGTGAGTTTACTTCAACTTCAGGGCAGCCGAGACCTCTAAGCTTGCTTCTGAAATTGTTCATCTTATATTTTAGACGCTGCGCCCATCCATAGGACCCATTAAACGACCCCGGTTCTTTTAGGCAGGGATGCTTTACAGTCAGGGCCTCTGCAACCTCACTGATCTGCAGACTTGATGGATAAACGGTATACTTATAAATAGCTTCTGCTAGTTTTCCAAGGATGTCAGGAAGCAGTGGAATGAAATCTTTTGTAGGGAGAAGAGTCCCATATTTTTGGAAGCGCTCATTGGCTGATAATTTGGATCTCTGTGAGGTCAGAAAAGCTTGGAATCGGAAAATGAACAGGCCAGCGCTGGTAACGGTGCCCTTGACTATCTTCAGATGAAGAAAGGATCAGGGTGTCATTACTTGACACAGATGAGGTGTCAACAAAGTGCTCTTCAGGGGGATGATCAGTCACATTAGTCACATAAGTGTCGGTCACATCAGTTAAGTTTAAGGTTACTGTAGTCTCCTGGTCCTGGAGAAACACAATCTTGATTGTGTCCTTGTCCTTAAGGTCAGTTGTGGAAACAAGGGTGAAAAACTCATCACCAAAATCAGCATCTTTATAGTGAAGACAAAAGTCTCTTGCAATGGAAAAGGTATCACGAATGACTGAGTAAAGATCATCCACCATCTCAGGGATTCCAGATAGTAGTACAACTTTACGGACATCGTGATCTTCAAGGATCACTCGGAGTTGAGCCGATTGTAAATATAATAGCATATACAATTTGATAGATACTCCTGGAAATCAGGAGCCCATTAACTATATGTCATGTCTGAAAATAGTAGGAATACTGTGAGATGCGAGTTTGTATCATTTCATCTGAAAATCTGTATGGGTAACATCTATGAAACACAAATGCTGTGCTTAAGAGTCATAATGGTTGTTCTACTAAAGATGTAAGGAATTAAGGGGACCATGTCTGATAGCTCAGCTGGCTCTATGACTTTCACTGGACCATTTTGCTCAAGCACTTATACCTTTCACTATGAATCCAACACTGCCCTTCAAAACCACAATCTGGATCAACTCCCCAAAATCTGATAGACCACCAGTGGAACCATAAGCCAGGATCATTCCACTAGTGTACTTGGTGCCCCTGTAACACACACTTTTGGATATCTGGACACGTCTCACCAGGAAACTTGGCCAGCAGTGCTTCTTGGATATCCTCTCTTAGCACTCTAACATCCACTGTTGACAGTGTTGTAGCCTGTAGTGAAGGTCTGACAGCTCTGGAATCATGTTGGTTATAGGCAAGCAACAACTGATGCTTCATAGCGAGTGACAGCAGAATATTTCTAAAGCTACGAGTATGTCTGACAACACGCTTGAAAAAGCTGTGCTTTGCCTCAAACCGCATTGTCCACAGTGACACCAGAGGACCATAAGCCCTGATAAGTTCTGGATAATGTTCAAGGAAATGGTGTTTTGGGATGAGGCGTTGCTCTGGGAAAACCATGAGAAACCTGTGTTTATGCTCAGATATCTTGCTGTCAAGGAAGCAAATGGTCTCCTCTGTGTGGACTTGGTTTACAACAAGTTCAACAATGTCTCTGAGCACAAGAAGCACTTCCCATGCTGGGTCACCCTCAGGGATTTTTGATCCAACCATAAGTGGCAAGAGTCGCAGCAAAGCCCATTTCTCATGGGCATTGCCACCCACACTTTTCCGTTGGGCAAAGTTAACAGGGCACCAAGATTGTCTGCAACCACACTAAACACTGTGCCTTTAACTCTTCTGCCCAGTGCTGGAACATACAGTCCTTCCTCTTCTAAGACCACAAGATCTTTGAGCAGTGGCTCCAACACAACACTGTAACCAAAACTCTTCACATCCTCAGCCCTGCACAGAATTGCTAAGAAGATTGAGTTTAGTTCAGATCTGAGCAATGAGGGGACATCAGCTAACACCCAATACACAGATGTGATTTTGTGTTTTTTCCTGGATGTACCAAGAGGATTGCAAATCTCAAAGTCATCCACATAGAGATTGAGAGCAATTGTAAAGTCACTTTTTGAGAACAGCTCATTGGTTTTGTAAAAGGTGCCGTCATGAAATGACTTGTACACAGTTCTCTGAGCTTCTGTCTCACTCAAGATCAGGTCTAGTATATCTTTCCTGCTAAGAACCTGAAGTAAAGACTTTAGAATGGGGACATACTGAAAGCTTCTCTCTCCACTAAGAATATACTCAATCGGTTCCACAACAGAAAAGTGTTCATTAAAATACTTTCTTCTTTTGAAGGCAGAGGAAAGAGAACCACCATCACGAAGGGCAGAGCTAATAGGGTTAGCACCACAGATGTCGTTCACCATTTCAAACACAATGGCTTCATCAATTTTACAGTTGTGTCTCTTCAAGCAAGACTGTAAAATGTCTTTCAGGATGGGAGCTGAGGCTGAATGAGAAATAAAATGCAACTCCTCTACAAGCTCATCAATGCATTGATTGGGAACATGAAAGGAACTCTCTAATTTCAACATCAAATGAGCCAAGCTTCTTTCAATCAACTTTGGCAGTACTTTTACATCATCATCTCTAAACTCATCCTTGTCAGACTCGATTTTGACCAAGAGTTTAGAGGAATTGAGTAAAAAGACTGGAGTGAGATCTCTGAGACTGCTGAAACAAGCTACAACTGGAATTTTAAAGTCTTTGCATGTGGAACATAAGATTTTTATAAATGACTCTATAGCAATTGATCAATGGAGAAAGGATGTTCCTTATGTTTTCCCTTCTCTGAATGTGATTATTGCAAGGGGAGAATGGCAAGATGATGAGAATTGCCTTTTGTCTTTTGAAGCCCCTCAGCTTGGAGTCTTTGAGGAAGTGGGGAAAAAAGCCCTATACATCTCCTGTGTGAAGGCATCAAATGCTAGTTGCTTGTATGGACTTGTTTCAAGTAAATGGACAGATTTTTTCGGAACTCTTTCCTCTTCTAGAGGCTGCTGGCGGTCCTTATACAAACGGCCAATTGACAAAAGAACGGGGGACCTTCAGTGGAGGATCGTACATGGGGCGATAGCCACAAACAGACACGTGATGCACCTTGATCCTTCGGTAGGGGTGGGCTGTCCCTTCTGTGAAGAAATCGAAACGGTTTTTCATCTATTTGTACAGTGTGCTCGGCTAAATGATTTGTTTTCATTTCTTTCTCAATTGTTCATTGAAATTGGTGAAGCTTTCTCTTATGAAATGTTTATATATGGTCCAAGGTATATAGAAAAAAGGAAAAGTCAGTTGATTTTACTTAATTTTTTGTCTGGTACAGCAAAACTTGCTATATGGAAATCCAGAAAGAATAAGCTGTTAGGACAGGGTTCTGTGGATGTGTTGAGGATCTTTAAAGGTTTGGTGGCAGCTCGGCTTAGGATAGAACATGCTTATTATAAAATGGTAAAGTGTGTAGAATCTTTTATGTACATTTGGGGGATAAATGAGGTCCTTTGCACAATAGATGATGATGTTGATTTAATGCTTGCCTTTTAAAATGTTTTCTCATTTTAACTTTTTTTTTTTTCCTGCTCGTGAGATTGTAATATTATTGTGAACACCTTATTGTTTTAAATAAAGGTGTATTAAAAATCTCTCTCTTATCAGGTCCTTCAAATTTGCCAGCTTCCAACATTCTCCTTCATTTTACACACACACACACACACACACACACATTCCTCAACACACACGCAAACCAAAGGTACTTTTAAGAGCCATGTCCGTCTTGTTATAATCCTGTACTGTTCACTCTCTCTCTAATCCTCTCTCTCTTGTTGTATCTGTCCATCTTTGTTGTAAGTCTTTCTATTTGTGTTTGTGCCCATCACCATGAGCAATTCAGAACTCCAAGAACAGTTCGTGAAGCTGGATAATCTGGTTGATCAACAAAAAGTGAATGATGAACTCCAAAGTCTTGATGACTTGCTTAGTGAGCTGCAGGAAGAGGATGAAGTAAAGACACCTGGACCAAGGGTGCATTGGAGAAAGAGGGATATTGATGGAAACTTTGTCTATGTAAGACCAATATCAAGCAGGAATCCATCAAATAAGGGTCAGTATGTTTTTTTCATTCAAGATCTGTTAAATAACTACATAGATTAGGCACTTATGAATGTATCAAATGAGGAATATATCAGGGAATCTACCAAAATAGAACCATTTGATTTTTTGACATGAAAATAAATGGATTGCATTATTTGCTTTCTACATGACACCTTATAGATATAGTAATTGTACTGTGAACATTTGGGAAATAGAAAGTCTGCTAGTTCTTCGTTGTAGCTAAATATTAAAGTGAGCTTTGGCCATTTCAGGCTGATAATAAAGGAGGTAAAACTGTAGTGCAAGTTGTAAATGTGTTTTTCTTTTTTCCTTTTATCTGGTACAGCCGATTACATTCAGAAAACTGATCCTCCCATCAATGCACCTGCCACTAACTGTGAGGTGACCTTTGCTCCAGAGACTGTTGGT